>PVKS010008452.1:0-69291 GCA_004027875.1 Aplodontia rufa | reverse complement strand
GTTATTCCTACACTAGATACCCAATTAACACATGAGTTCTTCTGGGGGAACTGCAATAGATGAAACCCATAGTAGCTTATCTATGTGTTAGCATTACCCCTGGTTATCAAAGTTTATACACATTGATTGCTACAGTTTTGACAATGTTTCCCCCTCATCTGTATCCTGTATCGCAATATACTTCTAATAAATGTGGAAAGAAAAAAAGAACTCTTAGCATTTAAAAGGTTTCCAGTAAGGTGAAATTTCCTTTTCTCTGATCACTTACATGTTTTCCATGTAGAATGTGTTTTCTAACTTCAACTTTTATAACTATTCGCTCATCCAAATAATAAACACATAATTTCTAACCTTTCAGCCTTAACATACATTTTTTCTTGTTGTAAGATTTTTAAAAATGCAATAAATATACAAGTATTCTTTTAAAAATAAATAAGCCTGCCGTCTAAAACTAATAATTTGCTCCAGTTCTATCAATAATCTACATTCTATGCTGCACCAATAATTCCCTTATTTTCTTAAGCCAATATGAAGTAGTACAAATTTAATTTAATGCTCTGTTCAGTCTAGACACACTCTATTGAATTCCACATTTAATTTTCACAGTAGTGCTAAACCTTATGCCTTCATTAATTTACCAAACATCATCACAGAATCCATGACACGGTACTGTTTTATGTGTATATGTAGGTGTGTGTGCGTATATATATATATATATATATGTACAAGTATACATATTATTAAAAGGGTAGTACAATATCTGATTTCATCTGGGATGAACAAATAGAATGAGATATACAATGTTCCTTTTCCTTAACTGAGTAGAAAAGAACAATGTGCTTCATTAGACTATAAATACATAACATTTTATCTTAGTCTGAAGGAAGCACTCACCACAAAGTCCAATCCTGATTAGTTGGAGAATGATAGTAAGTCTCTGTACTACATTATTTCACATAAAAGTGTGCTTAAATGTAGAATGTGTCACACTCTATCATTATCAAAAAAATCACTTGAGATTATCTTGTTGAAAATGATGATATCATTTTTCATAGCTTTGTCTTTCAGGACTTAAAATCCAAGTTTAAAACAAATCCATTTGAGCTAGGGTAGTGACAAAGGACTAACACCAATGTCATTTGACAACTCTAATATTTTTTCCACACATCGAATTACACCCCTGAGGAAAAAAAGACATGTTTGATTCTATTTCAATCATGTAATCCTTCTTTATCAGCAACTGTATGTTTAAAGAAAAACAGAAATGGTACTTGAGATTTTTAAAAGTAACTTGACCTATTTAACCCAATTCCTGAAAGACAACTGATCTATAAGTAGAAATAATGGAATAATACATCCGATACCTCTTTGCACTGGACAGGCTCTTAGGAGGAGGAAAGTGCTTTTATCCTTCTGCTTTGTTACCTGGAAAACCTGTGTCTGATGATTTGGAGCTATTCCAGCTAACTGTACCAGGATTCTTTCTTGGCTCTAACTTGTACTCATCCAATCCAATGCTCTTCGACAAGCGAGCTTAGTCCATTTTGCTACAAATATGAAGGAACAATGCTTCCTTCTTTGCAATGTATATTCCAGAAACATTCCATACTGAAAAGTAGAAGATAACATGACTAAATTATGGCACAGATGAGGAATAATTCATACCTGGATTCCAAATATTATAGTTCCTACAGTCCATTAACACATGGAAACCCCTGCGGCTCACTCCATATCATCTGGCATGATTCTGTAATTTATCGCCCATGCAGAATTCCTTTCTACCATGTCCCTTTTTCACCCTTTCAGACACAGAAATTCATCTTCTTAAACATATCCTTAGATTCATGAATGCAGACTCTCTACACAAATATAGTCTAAGTTATGAAATCAAAATGACATTTTACTCAATTACATTTAAAATTTTAATGACTCATAGGACCAGAAGTTAACGTATCCTAGTTAGTATGCTGTCTATCTTATTGTGCTTCCGGAAAACTAAAATATAAATTCAAGATTAACTGACACAGAATAAGAGCGAAAGTACTGGAACACATATTAAAAGTTAATGTGCAATGACATCAGATAGCCTAAAGTACCATTCCCTGCAAGAGCAATACACCAGATACCCAAACAAGATACATCACACATTCAGATCAAACTATTTTTTTTTAACCTCTCTGGGATGGGCATTACATGTGTCTACATCTCTTTGCCTCTTCTTCTACTGCTGCCCAGTCCTTCTCCTGCATGGCTAAGAGATGTATTCTTTAAATATTTCCTTCAAATTACTTTAGTCTCAAGTCCAGTTTGAGCCTGGCAGACATTCTGTTTCATAAAGCTGATTTTGAATATCTTTGTTCTGATCCATTATGCACCGATTATGTAATCTGGCAGGCAGCCTTAATTCTGCGTACTCAGGAGGGATTTTTCAGTAAAGGTCACAGTTTATATTCAATCAAAAGATAGAAGGAAACAACAAGCTATTCATAACTTCTTACTTTCCCATCACTACCACACATATTTGTTTTTTGCAAGAATAGTTCTGTTAGAAAATAGAAAAGCAGTGTAATCCCTTGGTGTTGTACCAATACCTCTTGCTTGAATTGGGCACTAGGTATTTAGGCAATGTATTGAGGAACAATATTACACAGTCTTTAACTATTATTTAATCCCAAACTGATCTTGGGCAGAAAAATGTAGATTCAACAAATAGTAAGACATTCATTCCCTGGACTTTTTTTTCTCTCTAAAAGATTTCCTTTAAAGATTCTTAAATATATATCAGCCTACCAATATTGATGTAATTACTTAAAAGCACTACTTTTGGTGTCTGAAATAAAACTTTTAGTATAATGAAAAGAACTCAAACCCAGCACAAAAATATCTAAAGATCAGAATATTTCACTTTGCCCATTCAGTCTGAGTCTTCAACGTTATTTCCCAGTTAACTGAATTTTTGTCTATGTAAAGTGAGATATTGTCCCTAGATTGCATCTGAATTTATTCTAGCTATTGACACTATACAAAACGGGCCTTAGAATGAAACCATTAAAAACCTAAAACTAGATAGAAATAGAAATTTATTTAGAGAAAATATGTTGGGGCTGGAGCGGTTGCTCAGTGGTTACAGCAATTTCCCAGCATGCATAAGTACACAGGTTCGAACCCCAGCACCCATGTACATAACTGTCATAGTAACGAAAGCCACGTGAAAAACTCAATAAAAAGCAATTCTCTCTCTCTCACTGTCCTCCTCTCTTTAAAAATAAAAGAAGAACACTTGTCACCCACCTTCCCATATTTATTCACCAATTCATTATTTAAGTAAAATACATACTAATTAAAATCTAGTGAAGTTGTACAGAAGTTTCTTGTGGACTTTCTCCCACTGCACAAGGAAGGAACAGTGTTCCACGTTGTCATTCCTTACAAAGGCTGCCCAACACATTACTCTAAGCCTATAATGTTACCTGTTTCAGTTCTCATTTCCTTAACTAGTTGGTGACTAAAATTAAGTTTTAGGAGGCAATCCAGTTCAGTTTGTGGATTAAAATTTTCAAAAAAGATACCAGTCGCTTTTTTAACAAAACAATGTCCTGTGTTAATACAGTGAGTGTGGAAATAGATTCATAGATATACATTCAAGTGACTTTCAATGAAGTACAGAGAGAATGCTTTCCGATAAACAGTGCTCTAACAACCGCATAAGTGTATGGAAAAAAAAACAAACATATCTTAACCCTTACAACACATAATACACAGAAATCATTTACAATGTATCACATTTCTGAAAGTGAAAGCTAAAATATATGAAAGAAACTGGAAAGAGAACATTTTTACAACCTTGGGGGTAACCAAATATTTCAGGTATGACACAGAAAGCATAAACCATAAATGAGTACCACCGATAAAACAGACTTAATCAAAATTTTAAAGTTCAGCTCACCACTGAGTAATACTAAGGAAATAAAAAGTAGGCCACTATCAAGGAGAACCTATCCTATAGATATCACTCAAATCATCTATGTCTAGAATATAGAGAAAACTCCTACAGATTAAAAATAAAAAAGGAAATGTCTAAATAATGAAGTACAAAAGCATAAAGAATTCCAATTGAAAATTTACAACATAATGTTAACTAGTCTTCAGGGAATGGAAAAATTATAATTACAATGAAATATCATTATATACCTACTAAAAAGATTAATATTTAAAAGACTGATGAATGCCATGTATAGAAAAGTCACTGTGGAAAATAGCTTGTCATTGTCTTATAAAATTAACATCTTTAGCTCCCCAGTCAAAAGAAACAAAAACATCTCTTTAAAAAAAATTTTCATGGCAGTCTTATCTGCAGTAGGCAAAAAGTGGAAGCAACTCAAGCGCCCATCAACAGATAAATGGATGCAGAGCTTATGTATATCCACAACAATGGAGAATCACTTAGCAGTAAAAGGAAACACTATTCATACATACAGCATAAATCAAGCTCTAACGTATTATCCTAAGTGAAAGATTAGACTCAAAGAGTAAAGTAAAATTCCATTTCTATGAAACACCAACTCAGACAACATAACGACTGTGATACAGTTTAGATCAACAGTCACCTCAGGCCAAGGACTAGGGTACAGATTAACTGGAGGGGCACAAAAGGAGACCTTTGAATGAAACAACCTGTATCTTTATGCATTAATGATTATACTGTGTATAGACCTTTGTCAAAATTCTTCAGATCAGCAGTAAAGGGCGGGGGGTATGGCACAATGGTAGGGTGCTGCATAGCGTGCTTGAGGCCCTGGGTTCAATTCCTTAAACTGCCAAAAAAAAAAAAAAAAAAAACTCAGAGTGCCAGTGAAAATAGATGTAGTTTGTTTGACTTATTTACAACAAACCTAATCAGAATGAATTATGTTAGAGACAAAAGGAGGTTTCCTTTTTAAAATTTGCTGATATTAGGCCTGAAACTCTAAATTTTCTTTGATTATTTACTCACCCCAGATCCTATCCACACCTTCAAAGGAATTCTGTCTAGGAATCAATTTAAGACTTTGGAGCTTGGAATGATCAAAAGTCCTCTAGAGACAAGTTAAAAAGTAATATATATGTGCCAACTGGCAAATATGAAACTTTTTCCATATCTTAAAATAAAGTTTTTAGTCAAATATAAAATTTACTAGATACATTGTTAAGCTTTTGACACATTTATGTATGTTGTCACAGAGCTCCGACCAAATGACTGGAGTGAGAACAATAATTCAGAATGTTGAATCTTTGATTTAAGATAGACCAATTTTGAATACATTTTATAAGCCTCATGTTATTATGTACTATCAAGCGCTTACTTTCAACCCATCACTACAAATTTATTCCATAATGTAGTATATTGTCATTTAAAAATTGTGGCGATATATGTGCTTTTCATACATATATGATGTACTTATGCAGTGAGATATTCAATATTCTGAAATACTGAATCTATTTCTTATTGCTTTATAACAAAAGCCCCAAAATTCACAGGCTTTAAAATAACCACCAATTATTTGTTCACAAGTCTGTACGCCAGGAATCTGGCAGTGCTGAAACAGACAGACATTCCATTGGTCTCATCCGGGGTCGCTGGTAGGGTTGCAATCACTGTGCAGCTCAATTACAGCTGCCTAATCTAAAACTACTCCAAGTCCCTGTTTGGCTAACAGTGCTAATGCTCAATAAGGCCTCCTGCTCCATGGCCTCCCACCTGTAGGGAGGCTGCCTAGGCATCTCCACAGTGGGCAGTTCCAGAGCAGCCACAGCAGAAGCTGCAAGGTCTTTCTAGACCAAGTCTCAGAGCCCCAGTGATCTCACTTCTGCTCCATTTTCCCGGCCAAACCAAACTGAAGACCAGCCCAGACTCACTGGGGTGGAGAGAGAGATTCCACTTCTTCATGGAAGAAGAGGTAAAATATTTGACGAAGAATGAGAATGGAGAGATGAAGGAAGGTAGTGACTATTTTATGCAATCTACACATAAGAGTGTGAAAGATGAAAACGTAAATGGTAACTTTTTATTTAGTTACAAGTAATATTTTCTATCCTTCTCATGTTAATCATTTTTTAATAATAAGTACCCTGTCTCAGGTTCTTTCCAAGAAGTATGAAAAGGCATTCCTAATTCTAACCTAAATATGACACCATCAAAATTCAAAATTTTTCAGTAATCTGAAAATCATATGAAATTACAAAATTTTCAAAGCTTCTGTAAACCAATTCAAGGCATGTTTTAGATTTCAGACATTCAAATACAGGAAGTGGTTGCATAAAACACTAAAGAATGGGCAGAAAGCACGAGGACAGAGGTTCGGGTGAGTATGGAAGGCATCACGCGTGGCAGGTTCCAGTGACAGCAGAAATGCACTTTGTGAGAAAGAGGGATTGACCTTGGAGAATGGGAGTTGTACACACACAGGAAACTAAAGCCTTATATACAGGGATCTGACTGACAGAGTCATCTGGATTGCAGGAGGAAAACAGCTGAGGTTGTGAAGACGAGAGAGAGCTCTCAATCTCCAAAGAAATGTACTTCAAAGAGCTATGAAAAGGAAATCCATAATAATTATATAACATGTTACATATTCAATAGAAGGATACTATAAGAAATCTGCAGAAAATATACAATTTGCATGGAGAAACACCATAAGAAAATGATCACACAGAAGAGAAGTGATCTGATAAATTTGCAAAAAAAATTGAACAAAGGAAATAGAAATTCATTGCAATGAAAGCATTGGCTAGAGTTTGCATAAAGACTAACATACTTCTGAAAGCACAAAATAGTATAAGAAAATCATGAAAATAAATAAAAATTAAAAGGCACAGAAAACAGGAGCTTGGGGTATAGCTCAGTGGTAAAGCACTTGCCTAGCATGTGGAAAGTAATGAGTTCAATCTCAAAAAAAACAAAACAAAACAAAAAAAAACACTACATGGTTCTTCAAAGAAAATCAAAAGGATATGGCAGAAAAAAATTATGATCCATAATTTAAGAATAGTTCTGTGAAATAATTCAGTACTATTGAAAAAGACACAGCAGAGGAAACAGAACAGAATGCAGCTAAAACCACCTGAAGACACGACCTGGTGAGCTCACACTGGACACTGAAACAGGAAAAGAAAAATTTACATTATTCAACACTGATATTCTGCCTAAAGCCAGGATTAGTTTAAGATGAATTTGGAGGCATTCCCACAGAAGTCAAGACCGAACCGATTTAGCCAATTCAATTAAACAAGAAAAGTATATAAATCAAAAAAAAGTGTAAAAATAACAACATTTGCTGATGAAATAATTGCACTTCTTTAAAACCAAAAGTACAAGCTGAAATTCTGTATGAGCAATGACAGAATTCCCAACAAAGTAAGTAACTGCCAAAATTTAATAGCATGGTATCAACAATGATAGATAGTATAGAAAAAAAGTCATTATCTTCAATGCCAAGATTAAAAGTTAGCCAAGCTAAAATAAAAATTTTAAATAATTATGTAAATATTCTATAAAGGTACAATAAAAATATTGAAGAGTACAGTCTTCAATATTACCCTTTAAAAAAAATTGATCAACTTCTTCTCAACTAACCCAAGTCGCAAAACCACTATTGTTTGTCTAATACAAATAAATATTTGTCTTAGAAAATATTCTAATTCTACCCTATTAAAAAAAAGATTACAAGAAATGTTAATTCTGAAGCTCCCAAGAAAAATAAAGAGAGAGGAACAATCAGAATTATCTCTGAAAAGAGAATGCATTTAGGGACAATGACCATTACCAAATTTCAATATCAACACAGCCTCCATAATTCAAGCAGTGCAATAGTTACTCAGCCAAAGAGGGATGGTTCAATGAAGCAAAAACCAGAGAAATAGAGGCCAGACAAGTATAAAAATTGCATTTAATAAAGATACTATTTCGAATTATTGGAGAAACATTAAATTATTCAATGAACAATATTGACATGCTGGGAGAAGCCATTTTGTGAAACCTAACTTGGATCTGAATCTTTTGTGGTTTGCCAGGATAAATTGCATTAATATTTAACAGCAAAGAGCAAAATATAAAAATTATAAAAGTAAGAAAAGGTAAAATGAAAAAGCTTCTTCATAACTGAGAAGGGAACCTAATATGATTTGCTACCCTGGCATTAGACAAAGTGGATACTCAAAAATTACTGATTCTGTACCAAACAACATTGGCAACAGGCAATAGCTTCTGCCTCCAGGATGTAAGAGCTACTAAAAGACAAGACAATGAACTTACTTAGCAACACCAACAGCTTATTTAAATAGACTTAAAAATAACATGATTTGCAGATCAAATAATTGTGCTTTCTTAACATCAAAAGCATATAAGCTAAAAAACGTCAGCAATGAGAATCACTAGTAAAGCATAAGTAATTGACACAAGGTAACTTCAATTAATGATGTCAACAACAAATTTAAATACATAGTTATATATATATAGGTAGCTAGAGGGAAAAGTCCTCACTGTCAATGTCAATATTAAAAGATTCTTATTTCTGTTTATCTACCAACTGTTTCCCATACTTTGCCCAACCTCAGGCAGCTTTCCTGTTTTAAGACCCACCTTAAATTCTTCCACTCAGACCCTTAAAACTCTATAACTTACTCTCACCTAATTTTCCAAATTTTCATATGACTCATTCTATTAAATTGGTATTTCAATTGCTGTATTAATTAACTAGCTGAAATTTAACTTAACTTTATTACTACTAACAGGTGTTATTCCACATTTCTTTTCAAAAGTCAAATTCAATATAACTAAGTCTCAAACATCCAGAAGTCAAAAAGAAAAGATTCATATATTTAATTCCATAAGAGTGAATAAAAATTATTACATAGCAACAAACCCATGATAAACTAAGAAAATATTTGTAGCAAAGAATTAAGCTTCCTAACAAATGAAAGTCTATAAAATGTAGAGAAAGCAGAAAAGAAAATAAAGACAACAGAAGAATACAAAAGAAGCAGGAAGGACATGAATAAATATTTTACAGAGAGGAAAACAAATGCTTTCTAAGATTATAATACCTAGCTTCACTAATATTAAGAAATGTATTGAGGCTGGAGTGGTGGCTCTGCGGTTACAGAGCCTGCTCAGCATGCACGGGTACACAGGTTTAAACCCCAGCACCCAAATACACAACTAAGTGTCAGAGCAACAAAAGCCACGTGAAAAACTCAATAAAAATTGATTCTGTCTCTCTGTGTCCTTCTCTCTTTAAAAGAAAGAAAGAAAGAAATGTGTAAATAAGCTAAGAATTCATGGAATAGTTATTAGCATAAAAGAAACATTTGAACAGGATGAGAGTAAGTGGGCTGGGAACCAGAAGATTAAGGTCTGAACTTTTCAGGGCCTGCATAATAAGCACATTATTTATTTTTTCATTCATTTACATATTTGTTAATGTAACACATTTGTTTTAGTATTTCTTGAGATTTTATTAAGTATCAAGCATAAGATACTTGAGAGAAATCATTAAAGAAGAACACACAGAATAGGTGTAACCCTATGAAGGAAACTAACTTCTTTTAGTAGGTTCCTATCAGGGAGCAATGCAGGCAGTAAGAGGTAGAAGCAGATGTGAGGCTTCAGTGAGAAATCTCAGAAGTGTTTTTGCACTGAACCAAACTTCAGGAAAAGTATATTAGCATGTAATCATGAGATGCGGCCCCATTCCACTCAAACCACACATCCTTGCATCCCACATTCAGGACAACTCAGATACGTACCAGAACTGCAGTCATCCAAAGAGTAAGAGGAAGGTTAAACTACTTGGGAAAAAGGGAAGGGGTGACAAGGACGCATTTAATATGCATTTGTATTCAAAGACTAAAATTTCATTGAAGTTTGTAATAAAAAAACAAGAAACAAAATATGATAAAGCTTGTACAACACAAGCTATCCAGCATCCTGTAGAAACTCTGACTTCATTCACCCAGGCTACATGTGAAGCAAAACCTCACCCAACACTCTGCGTCAATCATTCATAAAAACAGAACAGACTCCACTTCAGCTTCCTGCTGCAGTACTGTTTTGGGAGACCTGGGTTTCTTTACCTTCTTCTGGCCCCTTATATCTATCTATACATACTCCTTCAAACATGAAACTATTATTTCTTTGTGGCTTTTATCAATACCTCTTTCCTGAATGTTTGTAGTTACAGAGTCTTATGGACCTGTGATTTCCTTTTCCTTCCATTTTTCCTGGGAAATTTCAAATCACCCTGCTTTGACTCACTCTATCATGAAATCATTCTCCCTCTGGTCTCCCCAAATACACTCTGCTCACATTTTACATAGCACATTGTGTTGGCTATCTTATAATTACATGTCAACATTTCTGTTTCCCTGGCTTATTATGGATTTATCTTTTTCACATTTGAGTTTTCACCACCTAGCAAAGAAGTAGGCACATAGAAAACAGCATATTTTTAGTGAAAGAAAGAAGTGACAATAACCTATAAAAATGTACAATAATCCAACACCTTGTATTGTAGTATATAAATCAGCTACGTAGCACAGCAACTTACTTTTAATTAAAGGAAAAGTATATAGCTGAAAAAATTCAACAGACAGTTAAAGGAAATGACTATGCTGTAAAAATAGCAAAAAAGGAATTCTATAAAACATGCTTCTTTCATATTTATTTATTACTCATTTTATCAATGAATTTTTATTTGACTATGTATTATGGGTCAGGTAGTCTTTTGATATGCAAAAAATACAATTTCTGTATATTTTATAAATTTTGATAAAATTGGTCCATTTTTATGTTGTCTGATAATTTTACCTATATGGGTCAAATAATACTTCAATAATTTTCACGTTAAAGAATCACTTACAAATATTTAAAGCCAAAGCTAGAATCAAGACAAGCTAAGTCCAATCCAGTCTACATCTATATCTAAGAGCTCCAAACATAGCAAGTTATATGATGTTAACAATGTTTTTCAGACAAAAATAAATGTAAATTTTCAAAATATCCTAAAGTGAAAATAATTTATAATTTTATGATATCTTAAAATATTTAAGTGAATATAATAGCTTTAGATACTATCACTTAAATTGCTAAGCCTCAACTGCAGGGTGGAAAATGTATCCAAGATATTTCAATACATGAAAATTTCGACACCGTTTCACTGAGGAAATTGACATGAAATCTATATGTAACTGTTCACCTGGGCACTGCATACATAGAACTCTACAAGTAGTGAACTTACAATGCAAAAAATATCAGAAAACTTGAATGAGAGATTCTTTATTACAGACAAAATCTTTTCTCTAAGATGTTACTAAAACTGTACAATGATTTCCAACTCATTTAAAACACCCCTGGAACAGAAATGTCTAAATTATGGTCCACTTTCCTTGAATTTTTATAAAATTATGATGGCTTAAGACTTTCACTATCCGCATCAATACATCTATCTTTTGTAAAGTTAACTGAAATTATTCTTATGTCCCAAACTCAAAATTTACTTAGTGGTTCACCTAGTTTTAAAAAAATGAACATCAGAATACTAGAATGTTGCATTAATTTTGATTTTGAATAGCTCACCATTTAATAAGGAAATGGAAATATTTCAACATAAGATACTAAAAATTAAAAACAGATTCAGATGGTTGAATAGAGGTGCTTAGCACTCACCACCTCTTTCACAAAAAAGGACAGATGCAACAGGTACATTTTGAGATGAGTGACCATAAGGCAACACTTAAAATCGGCAAGACAGAGAATGGAACCCTTAAGATTGAGAGATCATGAACAACAGCATACTAAGGAAAAAGAATTATCCCAGCATCTGCCAACCCAGCTCCATAGTCAGGGAGGCATCTCCCCTGTGCAGGAGGAAGGATAAAAGAGAGTCCCAAAAAACTCTACCATTGTGGACACTAGGAATCCTACTCCAAAGTCTCATAATCCTCACACACTTGTAGTTCACTTAGATAAGTAACCTGAAATCTGCACAGTACACTTGTTTTAGAAAGAAGAATCTCATATCTAAGTGAGCACACAGTGTGCTAAAGTGGGAAGCTGTTATCTGAATTTGGGCTATTTTTGGTATCCAATAACCCTGCACAGTCCCCTCTCTGGGACTCAACAGGAATGTCACAGCACAGGCTTTGTTGAAAGAGTCTAGGTGATTGTAGCTGCCTCAGGAGGCCACTCAGTCCAGAAGAGCGACCAGCCCACTGAATGGTCTGCATTGTGAAGGATGGGTGTTATAGCAGAGAGGCCAATGGAGGATGTCATCCTTTAGAACCAGCCTTTGAGGGTGCTTGTCTGTGGGGAGTTAACAGGCCTGACGTAAGAGTACGTGCCTCTAAGCAGGTCAGTTCCTGGAAGGCTATTTAAAGGTCTATCCAGAGAAGATTGATTATTTTGTTGTTGTAGACTGACCGTCACCCGAACCCAGGTGCACATTCCTTCATGGTTGATGCCCATCTCTCTTTGTGCATTCTCTTTAAGCTATTGACGGTGGTCTGGTAAATTGTAACCTGCTTGTAACCTTTGATGTATGCGGAAAACTAAGGAATTTTTGCCTATGTAAACTGCATGCACTGGCTAATAAACAGAGACATCTTGAAGAAACCACGGTGGTCGTTTGTTGCTTCACCGGTCAAACGCGACACTTGTCCTCTAACACCAATGGTATGGCCAGGTGCATGTGGACTTGCACTAGATGCAGGACTAAAGGCCAGCACCCATGCATCTCCTACTGTCCCTCTCCACTCCCATACCTCACTCAGCTTCTAGTTACTGGAAGGGCAGGGAAAACTACTGCAGTTACCACGCCACAGTAGAGTGCTGAGGGGTCCTTGAGTAACTGTAAAACTCCAGTCATTGCTCCATCTCCAGGCACATATGGCTAAAGGAAACCCAAGAGGAAATCTGCTATTTCTGGTGAAATCCTTCTTACAAGCATGCATCTCACCACTACTAAGGCTGCTAGTGGAGGTTTGTGACAGTAGGACTGTTACCATTAACAGTATCTAAGGAATATCCCTATCCTTTCATGGCAGACAGTGATGCTGGGTCTAACTCTTTCATGGAATACAGTAAGCAAAAACTCATTAATCACAGCCAAACTAGTCATAGGGAGAATAGAAGACAGTGCCCAGTTGGAAACAACTCTAATACTGTATAGCAGACTGACTTTCTCAGACTTACCTTAAAAGAGAGTCATTTAGTAAGAAAGCCATCCCATAAAAGTGATAGAGATATCTTATCCAGAATGTGCACAAATCTCAATGTATTATCATAAGCATTTAAAAAAATAAACAAGATAATGGCTGCTAAAAAATATAATGCTACAAAAGATTCCAAAGAAATTTATATGCATGAAATAAATTCCTGATAAAGAATTCAAAAGAATGAGAATTCATAAGTTCAATGAGATCCAAAATAATGTGAATATAATTAAATACCATTAAGAAGACAATGCACAATATGAAAAGGAATTTCAGCAAACACAGATTTTAAAAAACAACCAAATAAAAATATTGGAAATAAGTTGCTCGATAAATTAAACGAACAAAAAGAGTTTTGAAATGAAGAACAGGTTAAATGAAGTTGAAGAAAAAATATCTGAATTCAACAACAGGTCTTTTGGAATATCTCAATTACACAAAATAAAATAAAATAAAAATGAAGACAGCATTAAAGACCACTGGACACCAATGAATAAACATCCACATTTTAAGAATACCAATGGAAAGGAGAAACACTTAATGACATGGAAAGCCTGTTGAATGAAATTATAGCACAAACCTTCCCGTAATGTAGCAAATACAGATACTCACATACAGAAGTCTTGTAGGACTGCAAACAGACATGAACAGAAAAGAACTTAATCATGTTATTTTATAATCAAACTTTTGAAAAATACAGATGAGTAATTATAAAATCTTAAAGAAAAAAGTACCGAGTCACATTTATTATATGTATCCCCATTAAACTAACAGTACACTTCTTAGTATAAACCCTACAGGTCAGGAAGAAAGGGAGCGAGACAGCCCAAGTCCTAAATGAAAGTAAGTACCAACTGAGATCACTACACCCAAGATTATCCTTCAGCAATGAAAGACGAAGAAAAATTATGCTGAGAGAAGCAAAACCTGAGGGAATTCATGACCACAAGTCAAGCCTCACAGAAGATGCTTAAGAGCTGGCTGCAGGGATACACATCTATAACCTTAGCTACTCAGGATGCTGACTCGAGGATCTTCAGTTCCAGACCAGCCCAGGCAAGTTAGTGAAGCCGTCTCAAAAAATAAACACCACCACATACACAACTAAGTGTTGCAGAAACAAGGGTCATATGAAAAAATAAAGTTGATTTTTTCCCTATTTTTCTCTCTAGAAAAAAAAAGAAAAATTAACTATTGTGAATCTATATGCACTTATGTCAGCACACCAAAGTTCATAAAACAAAAATTGTTAAGACATAAAGGGAAAGATACGTTCCAACGCAACAACACTGCAGGAGTAACTATGACTCCTCTCTTTTATCATGGACAAATTGTCCAAATTAAAGTAAAATCAGAGAAACATGAAAGTGAAACTACATTAGCATAAGGAATTAACATTTACAAAGCATTCCGATCAACAGTTAAAGAATGTATTCTTTTCATCAGTACATGGAACTACCTCTTACATAGACCACATTAGGCTACAAAACCAAAATAAACAAATTCAAAAAACTTGAAATCACATCATGCATCTCTTATCACAATGGAGTAAAACTACAAGTCAACAACAAAAGAAATTTCAGAAATTACACAAATTAATGGAAAGCAAACAAAAAAATTTTGAATGAAGCATTAGTCCTGGAGGAAATGAAAAGAGAAATTTTAAAATTTCTTGAAACAAATGAAAATGGAAACATTATGTATCAAAACTTGTATGATGCAGTGAAGGTAAGTTTATAGCAAAGAAAGCCTACATTAAAAAAAAAGAAAGGTTTCAAATAAACAACCTCTTGATGCTTTTCAAGGACTTAGCAAGAATAAACCAACCAGAAAGTAGAAGGAAGTAAACCACAAATAAACTATAAATAAATGATACAGACCAAAATATAAAATATCAATATAATACAGTTCCCTTTTATAAAAAGATAATCAAAACTGGCAAAGCTTTATTTACATAGGTTAACCAAGAGAGTAAACCCATATAAGTAAAATTATAGTGAAAAAGGAGACATTACAATCAACACTGCAGAAATAGTATTTCAAAACTAAATGCTATTATTTTCAAAAACTATATGCTAACAAATTAGAAAATCATGAATAAATTTTTAGACACATTTAACTGGCCAAAACTGAACCATGAAGACATAGTTTTTTATTGAAGTAGTAATACAGTTTCCTCAAGAACAAAAAGCCCAGAATGAGATGGCTTCATTGCTGAATTTCACCGAATGTTCTCGAAGTTTTCCAAAGAATTCAAAGGACAAAATCCATCCACATTCACTATGATGACAGCACTACCCTTTTACCAAAACTTAATAAGGACAAAAAAAAAATGTAGACCAATATTTCTGATGCACATAGATACTTTTACAATAAAATACTAGCAAATCAAATTCAATAGTATTTCATGAAGATTACTCACAAAGAACAAACTATTTCAACTCAGGGATGCAGGCAAGGTCCAATATATCTAAATTAGTAAATTAAAGACATTAGAATAGAAAGAAGCAGAAAAATTACACAATCATCTTCACAGAAAAAGCATTCCAGGTATGGAAGTATTGCACTTCAATATAAAAAAGCCGATGTAAAACAAAACAATGGGCAACATCATGCTGAATGGGGAAACCTTTAAACATTTCCACCAAAATCTAGAATTAGACAAGGATGCCTGCTCTTACTCTCATACCTATGCTTACTGGGGGAATTTTATAATAGCTGAGTTACAGACTCAACCAAGGTACTCATCAACAGATGAGTGGATAAAGAAAAATGGCACATAGCACAGTAGAGAGTTATTCAGCCAGAAAGAATAAAGACCTATCATTGCAAGCAAAATGGACAGAGCGGGAGGATATTATGTTCAGAGCAAGAAGCCAGACAGGGCAAAGCACCTCATGTTTTCTCTCATATGTGGAAATTAGAAAAAGTTGAAATGAAAACAAAATAGTGAATCCTGGAGAGTGAGAAGGGCGTATGTGGGCAGGTAGAAAGAGGAAGGTTATATTTGATCAGCTTGTGTTCCAAACATGTATGAAAACAATACACTGAGCCATTAATATACTTAATGTGTATTGTTTAAAAAAGTATTGGGACTATGAATAAATTTACAATAAACAGTTTAATGAAATCACATTTTGAAATGCTTAAAGGTTAAGATGGTGTGTTTCTATAAGAAAAATGGTGGTATTTTGGTTTTTTAATTTTTTATTGATACAGTTGTACATAATGGTAGTATTTGTTGTTAAATATTTGTACATGCACAAAATAAAAAAACACAAGTTTTAAGAGAATAAAAAATACTATTGGGGATAAAAATAAAAGATTATATTTCTATTGTGTTAAAGACATGCTATTTTGAGGGACATCCTATGGCATTTTTTGACTATCATGAAATATGAAAGATGTGAAAGGGCATGCATGCTTTAAGAGCCATGTTATTAATTTCTCATTGCATCACCTGCAATTGTTATAGTACTTTTCTCCTAATCAAATAATTTTATCATACTTTTTTGTTCCTTACCTTATGAATCCTAACATTGATGAATATTATTAGATTGGTAGAATTCAAGGTTTAAGAGAAACTTTAGCAAACATTCAATACTTCACATAAACATACATACAAGGTATTTTAAAATTCCAAGTGGCACTGCTCTTCAACAAAAATCATTTTTTTAGAAAAAGGAGCCACTCCTTAACTCAAATATCATTATGTAAATCCACTCATTGTTTAGTGTATCTGAAAGAGTCGGACAAAGCCAAGAGGGAAGGCAGAAGCTTTTATATTCACTCTTTCCGTTAAAACACAACTCACAAACCCTTCTCTAAGCATCTCATTTTCTCTTACTTCCCCCAAGTTTTTCCTTTCTTTCCTAAGGTTGTCTCTCAAATGCATGTATGCAGCTCGGAATTCCTGAAGTATCAGTCGAATACAAAAATCATTTTTCTGTGGCCTTGTAATTTGTCCTTCAATTAACAGGAAGAATCCTGTTAGAAAGCAAGGAATCCAAAATTTCTCTTTCTATATTCCTATTTGTGACTTTTGGGAACTTTAGGTACATTGCACAAATAAAAAGTACACAGTGATGAATGGGCAAAAACTGAAGGTATTTCCTCCAAAGTGAGGAAAGAGACAAGAATGTCTACTTTCACCACTCTTATTCAATATAGCTCTTGAAATTTCAGCCAAATATATCAGGCAAAAAAAGTGAAGAGGAAGATGGTTATAAATACGAAAGAGGAAGTCAAATTACTGTTTTTTGCAGATAATCATTGTATACTTGGAATATCCTAAAGACTCCACCAAAAATCCTGTTAGAATTGCTAAATTCAGCAAAGTAGTAACATCAACACAAAAAAAAATCAGTACCTTTCTATATACCAATAGTGAGCTTTCAGAGAAAGCAACGAGCCAAGCAATCTTATTAATAATAGCCTAGAAACAAAATACCCGAGAATAAACCTGACAAAGAAGGTGAAAGATTTTTAGAATTCAATCCCAAAGCAATGAAGAAAGAAATGAGCACAACACTAGAGGATGGAAAGACCCACCCCGTTCATGAATTAGGATAATCAGTATTGTTAAAATGGCCAGATAATCTAAAGAAATCTAAGGATTCAATGCAATTCCCATCACAATACCAATGACACTCTTCACAGAACAAGAAAAACCAACACTGAAATTGCTATATCTCTCCATGTGCAAAAAGCAACTCAAAAAGTACCAAGGACATTAATGGAAACTTTCATACTGCTAGAGGAAATCCCAAGGGAAATTTTGTAACATATTGGCAGAGGCAGTGATTTCCTGAATCAGATTTAGTAGCTAAGGAAATTAAAGAATTGACAAATGAGATTATATCGAATTAAAAAGCTTCTGCAGAGTAAAACAAACAACAGAATGCACAGACAATCTATAGCCTGGGAGAAAATCTTGGCTAGCTATTCATCTAATAAAGGAATAATATCCAGAATATATAAAGAACTCAAAAAGTTAGCAACAAAAGAACATTCAATTCAATCAATGAATGGGAAAATGATTAGAAGAGAAACTTCTCAAAAGAAATTTAAATGGCCAATAAATATATGGAAGAAAGTTCAACATCTTCAACCATTAAGGAAGTACATATCAAAGCTACATTGAAGCTGGGTGTGGTGATGCATGCCTGTAATCCCAGTGACTCAGGAGGTTAAGGCAAATTCAAAAGCAGCTTCCACAAGTTAGTGAAGCTGAGTAACTTAGCAGGACTGTATCTGAAAATAAAAAATAAAAAGGGCTAGGGATGTGGCTCAGTGGTTAAGCACCATGCGGTTCAATCCCCCATACCAAAGCAAAACAAAACAAAACATCATTGAGATTCTATTTCATCTCAGTGAAAATGACTACTATTAAAATAAAATTTTGAAGATTCATACACTGTGAGAATGCAAATTAGTACATTATGGAAAATAGTATTTACATTCCTAAAAATGAATATATACCCTATAATTCTGTTACTCCACTCCTCAGCATACACCCAAATGAGATGAACTCAACATGCAAAAAGACATCTGAATACCCATTTTTATTGTGGCACTATTGACAATAGTCAAGATATGGAAATCGGCCTTGGTACCTGCCAACTGGTGAATGGATTTAAAATTACCTATTACCAAGGTATAGCATGAAATTTAATTCAACCAGAAATAAGAATGAAATCTTTGGTCTTTGCCAAAAAATGGATGGAATTGGAGGTTTTCGAGTTCAGAATTAAATACAGAAAATAAGTATCACATGCTTTCTCTTATATGTATGTAGAAGCTTTAACAGCAACAATCAAAAGAAGACTTTTATGAAAGGAGGAGGAGAAACAATGGAGAAGCTGGAGGAGAGAAGAGAGCACAGTAGGGAGGGGGATATGATTGAAGCATGATGCACACACGCATGGAAATGTCAGCTTAGCCTACCGATTTGTACAACTGATATGACTGACTGATTATAATGAATGCTTTGTCCACCATTTTCTTTAAAATAAGAAATAGGATTCTGGTGTAAAATCTCACTTCCTTCTTTCTATACGTGCATTATTTTTCGCAAATGCCCAAAATAGTATCTAGGTGTAAAACTTTAAGCAGACAGCAGAAATCAAGCTTTTTAGGAACTTAAAATTTTCTTCCTTAATCGAGAAAGATTTAAACAGAATATTGTTGGCATTTTGTTGAAAAAAAGGAACAGGAATCAGGACAATTTAGGAACTTGCATGGGTAAGGATGTAAAACAGAAGAAAAGATGCCTTAGAAGATGAAAGCTGAACATAATTCTTGGAAAAACTAAGTATCTAACAGAAATTTCATAAAGTCACGTGCTCTGTGGCTGATGACATACTCTCCTTTCTGATCCCCAGAAATTTCGGTAAAATCTCCATTACTCATTTATGTTGGGGGAGTAACTTTGCTTTCAGAATGTAAAGACTTGGAATAGAGTCCTCCTTTAAGAACAGTAAAATTTTTAAAAGTTTGCAAAGACCTCAAATAGTTTTTAGTTTATCTATTTCTGTATTCCTTCCATAAAATTCTCCCAAGTAGGCATCTGAATGCAACCTAATAACCACAATGACAGAACAAAATGTTCTATCTCTAAAAACTTTCCATTTTTTCATGAAATGATCCAATGTTTCAAAAGAAACTCAAAACTTTGTTCTTTAGGAAGAATCTAGCTGCTTCTTAGCTTACTAATTACAGAGAAAAATACATCTTTCTAAAAACGTTAATGCAATTAGTACGGTTCTCCAGTCTTTGGAATTCAGAAAAACAACTGTTTTTGGTTTTGATTAGTCTTTCCAGAGCATGAAAGCCTGACAAAGGCCATCATAAAAGAGTACAATTGTTCATTAGACAAGCAAGAACACTATTCAACAGCAGCCAAGACCGCTTTGAAGCAGTTAAGTGTGAAACAGTTCGGGATTATTGTTTATGAATAAAGGAGACAATGTATCTCCAATGTCTCACCCAGTGGGATGGACATTTTGGCTTTGACGTAAAGTAGAAGGTGGTCGAATATAGTCCTATGCACATTGATGCACCAGATGCAGAGCAGAGAGTAGAAAAATACTCTAAGATCACACAGTGTAAGTAGGCATCTTTAGAAAAAATAGAGGAGTTCATAGTACAGTCCTGAGAGAGAGGTTAGACGGTAGGACATAGGAGCACAAAAAGATGTGACCTTGATCATGTTAAGTAACCTCCCTTTTATTTGTAAATATATCCAAGAATAATGGAATTTAAGCAGCACAGAACTACGTGATCTTGACCATTTGAAACAATCTCCATTTTTAAATATGACCAAAAATAATGGCGTCCACGTGAGGGCATTGGTGCATTTAATAAGAAAATATACGTAAGTTGCATTCTATAATTTTAAAAAATTGTGTTAAACAGGACTCATATACATGTGTTCTCATTTTTTTAAACAACTTTATTTAGTTTTTCACATTGCCTTACTTGCTGCAACACTTAACTGTGTTCGTGGTGCTGGGGTTTGAACCCAGGTCCTCGTGCTTGCCAGGGAAGCGCCGAAACCGCTGAGCCACCACTCCAGCCCCTGTTCTCATTTTATTATCACAATTGTCAACACGTTTATTTCCTTAAACTCCGAACTTCTGGGGGACAGGAATTCTGTCATATTCATAAATGTAAAAAGAGCTTATTAAGTATTTCTTCAAAAAAGATGGAGAAGCTTTAGATATAGGATTTTTAGAGTTTTCTGCAATACACATTATTTTTTGCAATAATTTTAAAAATCCATTCACCATTACACAGCAAAAGCATGGGATTCATAAAATTAAGTCACACAGTAATATAAACTGAATCATACTTAACTACACCTGGTGCAAGAATTTTTAAGGTTCCCTTAATGAGGAGTAACTGGAAGTGCATAACTGAAAAATTCTGTTTTTGTTCAAATTGCTGCCCCTCTGATACACCCACACTCACTATCCATTCATCTCTTACTGTGGAAGGATTAATTCATCCTTATTGCTGTTGCATTCAGACATGAAATATGAAATATACAGAGGAGAGATGCTTCTTCTGAGCTGAACCTGAAGTGTTAAAGCTCATTATTTGTCATCTTTCTCCCTGTACCTTAGACCATCAATATCTCTGGTAGAACCATTCATTCACTCTGGGTACTGGAGTGAACAGAGAATGAAGCAAAGAAAAATCCAACGCATGTTAGACAGTAAGGAAATAAATGGACTTCGGCATATGTAGCTATCAAGAATGTTTCTAAAACATAATTTAGCCCAACATAACAGAGAATAACAAAACCTCACTAAATGTGATTTGTAGTACTTATACAAACTTATGTTTAATTTTATGAGAAAATGCCTATGGTTTTTATTTCACATTGTAAATGTAGACATTCTATGATAGATCTTCAGATATTTTCATGGAGCATTTTAAAAATCCTGTAGCTATTCCTAAATAAATCATACCTAATTATTGTTAATGAGAGTTTGGTATGTGCAGTGGAGGAGGTGGGTAAGGAACATATTAATAGTTCCCTTACATAATGTGTTTAAACAGATTTTACCCCAGGGGTGTGTTACTAACCTTCAATGCCAATTGCATAAAATTATACACACACACACTCATACAGTATACAAATATATATATCATTGCTAAAATGTTTAGATGAGGTTTAAAGAGTCAGATAGGACAAAATAACCTTATGATACATTATATATTCCTTTTAGTTACATAGGCAACACTACTAGAATCATACAATGTAACATTTTACAGAGTTTAACAAATATTTTCAATCTATTGTAACACCTACACTGATCTTACTAACCATTATTTTGTTACTTCAAAATAAAAAGTTTTTCATTCTGTTTTGTTAGCAATAAACAACGCTAAAATTATTTGGACTTAAAAGAAAGTGATAATATACTTGCAGTAATTCCAGTCAGCATAGTAAATTGCATTCTAAGATATACTTAAATGGAGAATAAACTACCTTTTAATAATTACATTTTTAAAAAAACAAACATAATGCATGTTTTATGTAATTAATTTGTATATAATCTTATGTTTCTTTGATGACACAGAACAACTTAATTTTTATGGTACCTCTAAGACAATTTGTAAAAATCATTCATTGTTGTGCTATAAAGATAAGTGGCAATTACCAGAATAAGCTCTGAGTGGAAGGATTAGAAAATGTAGAGTATAAAAATGAAAATTGTACATTTTATATTGTAATTATTAATCACTTATCATGCATATTTATAGGCTTACAAGATGGAAACTTGAAAAATAGTCTCCAAAATATGTTGCAGCATTTCCAAAATATTGACATCTTTCCATACATAAAGCTCTTGTTTTCAAGATCATCCTGTTTCTCCCAAAGACCTATCTATCATGGTCTATAAATATACAAGAAAGGAAATTATTTCCTTTTCATTCTCAAATGTCACTCAAATAATATTCTCAGTCAAGAATTGGTTGGAATACTCTGGTGAGAAATCATAGAGTAAGATGAAATTATTCAGTGAATTGCCCGATATTTCAAAATGATTTGATTTTATAGAACTGAGTAACTCCAAGTAAGAACAGGAAATCTCTTATTATTACAAACTTTTCCCTGGGGCAGTTCTACAATATCAGCATATTACCATTGTACCGCAGAATAATAACTTCAAACTACTGAATTATTCTCAAACATACTGATGTGGTTTTTTACTGGCATATTACTATTTTTAAAAAGGGGAAATACTGATAATACTTTAATATTTAATACAGGTAAATAAGAATGACAATATCTAAAGAATTTAATGGTACCACATATCTAAAAATGTTTTTCCTGACTTCACAGAAGTGTCAAATTTTTGTGCAGTCCTCTTGGCCAATTTGCTACACATGACAGAAATCACACTAGTTTGTCCAATGATCCATATATTGATTACTCACCAACACCTATATCTTCCTATTGTCTTCCACAATCCATTCTGCACTTCTTAAACCATCTCTGGTCAGAGCTGTTCTAAACAACTAAAATAAGTTGTTTTCCCTCCATTTCAAGTTATCACTAATTTTCCAAATAGGTGTCTCGATTTTATTATCTACCACTTCCCAGATTACGACCACAGAGACATCTTTCTTTCTTTTTGTCACCCTCCCTACATTGCATTTTTTTGTGGATCATATTAAGGAAAGATTCCTAATGACACAATAGAAGGCAGAGTCTGGGCAGGAAGAGGCTTCTTTCAACTACCTACTCCTCCTCCAGAGTCTGATTCACATCCTTGAGTGAGGATTGTGTTTTCCTTTCATCTGCTAGAAACTGTTGCCATTAATATTCACTGATGGTAGGGACTACAGTCCAAAAGCAAGCTCATGGTTCTTCTCCATCTACCCTCTGTCCTTTATGCAATACTGTGTTCGTAACAGAAAAAGTACTACCAGGGTTGACTGGGTTTTAGAACATTACATGAAACTCCAGGTAGAGTTAACAGTCACAGCACATGTGGATTGGTTGATTTTCTTCAGATGATTGCTTTTTCTTCTCCCAAGTTTATCCTTGTTGTAGTTTGGATCTAGAGTAACCCCAATGGGACTAGGAGTTAAATTCTTGGTCACCAGGCTGTACTGCTATTGGGAAGTGGTGGAATTTTATGTAGGTGGGGCCTAGTGGAAGGAAGTTAGGTCACTGGGAGCCATTAGAGGGTATACAGGGACCCCAGACACTTGCTGTCTCTTTATAGCCCCATTATGAAGGGAACAGACCTTCTCCACTAGGTGTCCTGTTATGATGTGCTCTATCACTATAGACCCAAAGCAACAGGACCAAGTGAACATAGACAAAAACATTACAAATTCTGAGCCAAAATAAACCCTTTCCCAATTAAGGTATTTTGTCACAGAGACAAAGCTGACTTCCTCAGCCTAGGTCTCCACACCAACTACCTTGAGAACACCCTCCTCCCTGTCATCCCTAATGCAAGGAGCACTTGGTAGCAATGGTATGATGAATAACAGGCAAGGTCTCTTGGTGACTTCTGCTTGCATGTGACCCATCTTTTCTCACATCAAAATAGTCATATTCATGTTTGAGATTTAGTTTAAATGGGTAGAAAGGAAGATTAAAAGTATAGCCAGCTTTATTTCTAGGCTATCTAGGTTTTATTTACTTCTCCATTTCCTAGGTACTGGCAATAAGACAAGGTCAGGGGCTCCAGGCAGCTGTAAGCTTCAATGAATTCATCCACCTGGCAGAAGCATTTTCTTCACCCAAGATCAAATTGGTCTACACCTTCTTCAATCCTTTCTGGAGATTAATTCTACCTTTAGAATTTATAGAAAAAGCATTACGAATATTACTTATTTTCATGTTTTCCATACTATTTTTCATTTCTATATGCATCTTAGGAGTCCAACTAATAGGGGTCAACGATGACTTTTAAAATCAAAGAGTACATCTGACACCTGAATTCACTAACATTGGCATAAATAATAACTAATGCAATCATGAATGTAGATGACAGATGGAAAGAAATGTAAAGTTCATAATTTATTCTTGTTAATCCTTTTATGAGGTACTCTTCATTAGAATTTTTCATGTCTACATGGTTTTGCTCTGAAACTGAAACAAGAGTTATTCTTTAATCTTTTTTCATTTCCTAACAGCATCTAACACTTAGTATTAAAAATGTTACATACTTAATATTTTAATTGACTTTATTAGCCACACATCTAAGGATTAATTGGCTCACTGAACAAAAGTTAATGGCTACATATCTATATTAGGCAATATTCTGGTTACAAATTATATTTACACATTACATATTTATCTGTTAACACAATGCTATCTCCGTAAAAGATCCTGAATCTTGTAGAATCTTTTCAAGAAATTTTTCTTGTTGCATAAGAAAATAAGGCACCAATTTTAAAATTACAGGTAGCATGTATAAACCACAATGATGTTTAGAGCTGTTAATCTAGAAAAAGCAATACTACATTTCATGTCACAGACTTCACTTGTTATTGCATGAAGTACAGAATATTCATTGCTTTGTGTAACTACACAATTCCTCCCAACTTTAAGTTTAAATGGAGATTATTTGACCAGATAATGAGTTTTAGCTATTTTTCTCTAGCTATTTGGAAATGAATGTGTAAGTTTTAACTTAAAAAAAAAACTCTCAAATCCATATGAAGCCTACATCTTCTCGGTACAGCTGACCTTATCTTATCCCCAGTCCAGTTTGACACGTTTGCTTTGCAATGGTCTTATTGCTATTCCACACTATCCAGAGTTCTTACAAAAACAAGTTAGAATTTCACAGCAGCACATTTCCTTCCTTTTCTCTCATGTGACTGAGATCTATTTAGGTGGTGGCTTAGAAGAACCAAGTAAGAAATAATTATTAGGAAATAGCAAATGTGGAAATAAAGGAGTTAAAACAATGTGAATTCTCTCCTGAATGAAAAGTGAATTGTTCTCAGAATCCTACTATAAGCCACTGGCCCATTCTGTATTCTTCTTGAAGAATGTGAAGGATGCTCTACAATGTAAAATATTATTTCACATAACATATCTCCATACATGTTTCTATTATGTATGTATGTGTGTATTGTGTGTATATCTGCGTACATATGCACATTTAAATATACTTAAAATATAAACATGCTTAAATGTGTATACACATATAAGTACACACACAATAGAAAACTATATGTATTTGCAAAATAAATTAGAAATATTTTAAAGTACCCCCTTAACTGTCAACAGAAAAAACAGGCAAATAATATTTCATTTCAGAAAATATTTTTCTGCATTTGGGATTTATGTTATAAGATCATATAACCATCTTAAATATGCAAGTTCATTTAAAAATGTTATTTGATGAATACAGTGATTCTGAGGTAACTGCCATTGTCATCCAGATTTTAATGAGATAGAAACTGTATTTTATTTACAAGTAAATCATAACTCTAAGAAGCTCAGCTCAGCTAAAAACCTACAGATCAAATACTGAACAGAAATCATTTTCTGTAATGAAGGTCACAGATATGGCATCAAAGAGAAAGCAAAGATTCATAAAATCAAATTTAAAGTAGAATTAAGAACTTTCAGTGAGGGCTGGAGTGGTAGCTCAGCAGTTACGGTGTTTGTATGGCATATGAAAGAAGGTGGGGTTCAAACCCCATTACCACATACACATGAAGTGTGAGCAACAAAAACCACATGAAAAACTAAATAAAAGTGATTTTTCTTCTCTCTCTGACTGTCCCTCTCTCTTCAAAAAAAAAAAAAGAAAAGAAAAGCAAGAACTTTCAATGAGATATAGAACAAGATACTGGAGAACTAAAACAACCTATTAAAAGCTGCCTCCTTGAAAACTTGTATTTTAATAAAGCAAGGTATTTTATGATCATTAGTAACCTCAAAGTCTCCACATTTAAAAATACAGTCAAGGATTAAAGAGTACAATATAAAACATGGGAACAGAAAATTGTTCATTGTACATGTAACAGCAAACTGGTATTAATACAACAAAGGGAAATCAGATTATGCAGTCATGTTTTTTAAAAAGTAAGTTATTTTGAGAGAAAATATGGTGCATTAAAGAAGTGTGAGCTTCCCAACTGCTCCTTAGCTCCAGACTTCA
This sequence comes from Aplodontia rufa, assembly GCA_004027875.1. Classification (NCBI taxonomy): domain Eukaryota; kingdom Metazoa; phylum Chordata; class Mammalia; order Rodentia; family Aplodontiidae; genus Aplodontia; species Aplodontia rufa. Next base: position 42,394 of record PVKS010008452.1, on the reverse strand, counting down.
AAAGCAGGAAGAGGTGGGTAACTAAGGGAGCTCACTGAAATTCAGCACTGTACAGTTGAGAACCCATAGAGACTCAGAAAGTCAAAGACTTCAAACATCAGAAACAGTACAGCAGAGAGGCACCAGCTTGCCTGGCAGCTATGGCAGCTGAGGGGAGTGGAGGTCAGGCACAAAAAGACCAGCAAGGTATAAAAGAAAATTGGCTTGAGGCACCTGTGTAATAGAGAGGGACCTGAAGTACCCAGAGTTGGTGGGGGAAATTGTTGGGTGAAAAGCAACCAAAATTGTTCATCCCACTAGTGAGTTCTTTGTAGAAACTGGGACCGCCATCGCAGAAACAATTTACAAGAATTGAGTGGCTGGGAGTGGAGGTAGAAGATCAGGAATTCATAAAGGAAGTTTCCAGCTGACCCAGCAATTGCCTCTTGTGGGCCCATTGGGAGAGCTGGACCAGAATGACTGAAATAGCTACAAAGAAAATTGTGCCTAGGATATCCAGGCTTTGGATACTATAGAGAAAGCTACCTTTGTCACTGGATTCCCACAAGAACTATTGGGAAGACACCAATTGTGAGAGAGGAACATCTCCACTGTAGCTCTAATTCTGGGTAATTCACATCCACAGTGGTGAATGTGAATCCGGCGAACGTTTAGCTCCTATATCCTAAAAGTGGAATTTTCCATAGTCCCCTGCAACCGATATGTCCAACAGAGTTGAGCATGTCCCCAGCAACAGGGAGTGTGGACTAAATCTCAAATACCCACCAACTCAATTCCAAAAGTCACCCAATACTAAATCCCAACTACTGGAACTTCTCATTTAGATGCTACTTCAGCCCACTGTGGGAGCACATAAATTTGTCAGTGCTCTCCAGTCTATTCAATCCTATGCTGGAAAATGGGAAGCTAAGAGCTACTAAACCCAGCTTTGGCTCCTCGGCACAATGACTGAAAGCTTTGTGAGGAACCCGAAGGTGCTGGACTTAACATCTCCCATTCTTTGACCTAAGGGTTGCAGAGACCAAAAATAAATATAAACAATGAAAATACACTGTTATCAAAAGAAGCCCTTTCTCTTTAAGAATTTCTAATTTTTTTTCATATTCCCAATTTTATTTCATCTTTTTTTCAAATTCCAGTTCATTAAGTTTTATCAGTTTTTACATTTTTTCCCATTCTGCATGATTGTGGGGCAGTGGAGTATATATGTGAGTGCATGTATTCTCACTGTGCAGATACATGTTAACATGTATCATAATTTTTTAAATATTTTACTTCATTTCAACTGCTGTCCTCTTCAACTATTTTTTAGCCCAGATTTGACACAGGTGGAGTTTTATGTGTCCATTTGAACTGTTTTGATCTTACCCTTGAGTTTTTCTTCCCACCTTAGGTTTCTTACCACCTATTGTCCCTTCTCCACTCTTTCCACAAATTTTCCTTTCCTCCTCTATGTCTTTTATTATTTTATTCCTTTTAGTTATTTTTACTTCTCCTTCTTTGTAGCCATCATTTGGAACTTATTTCCTGTCTGTTCTCTTTTTAAATATTTCAAATGTTCTCTTGCCTTTCTGATTTTTCTGTTCACTTAAGGAACTAATCTGAGACAACTATACAGATTATGTAAATTATACCCCATTCACATTGTTGTGGTTGTTAATACAGTGGATGATGTACTAGATACCTGTTGATTAATGTCTGCTCTAATTCACAGTTGTTTATTCCTGGTGCTTATGTTAAATGCTGACCCCATCATTACTGTACCACTGGTAATTAGCACTATAAATGTCAAAATAGATATGCTTGACATTTATTTTAAGGATATATATGTTGCTAACATTATTGCTATTAATAGCTCCCCTCCCCCCTACTTCCTGAAAGGGGCTGGAAAATGATTGGGACATTCCAACTTCATGAAGTAGAGAATCTCCTCCTGACCAATACTCAACTCAACAAAGTACAGTGACTTTCATTCCACACACAATCTAGTCCCACTTGACCTTCAATAATACTTCAACACACAGAATAAGGCAGGAAAAAATACTTTGAATCAACAATCAGTTCCCAAGTAGGAGAAACCAGAAGAGGACCACAGGTCACACTCCTGAACATCTACTTATACATCAAAAACAGAAAGAAGTCCAAGAACACAGCAATAACATAACCATACACAGAAGAAACATACAAAAGAGGAAGTGGAATCCATCTCAATGATGTGTAAGTCCAAGACTTCTGAAAACATGAGGAAACAGGCAAACAACCCCTCTCCGAAATTCACAATGCTCCAACAAAAGATCCCACAGACATGAAAGTGGGTGAAAATCCAGAGAAGACTATAAAACCTGATTATTACAAAGATTCAATGGGAGTTCAACATGGCGAGCTGAAGGGAGGTGGCATTTCCTGTGGCTCTGGGTCTGGTTGGGAAAATCCTAGTTCAAAATGGGTACTGGCTTGCTATCAAGAAACCCATCACAATGATGCAAAGCCATAAGAAGCTCCAATTACTCCACCAAGAATAACTAGCTTGAAGTACAAGTCATGCTCTCAGGCTCAGAAAATGAGGAAAGGGAGAAATAACTGCTCTCCTCAACCACACAGCTCTCCACCCAAGGATCCCATAGCTGGAGCCCTAGATGAAAACCAAAGACATTGTATCAGCATTAAGATTAGTAATGCAATCAAAGAGTTGAGAGATGAAATAAGGAAAGAGTTCAGAGAACAATTTCAAGAGATGAGAGACAACTTCTACAGGGAAATAAGGGAACAATTCCATGAGATGAAAGATCAGCTATACAAAGAAACAGACATTCTGAAAAGAGATGTAGCAGAGTTATCAGGATTGAAAAACATGATTAACCAATTCAAATCTCAACTGGAAGATACCAACACCAGAGTAGACTCCACTGAAAATAGAACTTAAGATCTTGAAGAACAAGTATCGGACAATGAGGACAGGCTAAACAATGTAGAATTCAAAGAAGATAAGCAAGATGAACAGTTTATTTTACATAATCAGAACTTCCAAGTAATATTTGATGAGATGAGGTGTAATAATCTGAGAATCATTGGCCTGGAGGAAAACTCTGAACAACAAACAAGAGGCTTCAAGAGCCTTTTAAGCGAAAGCATAAGTGAGAACTTCCTTCATTTTACTACTGATCCAGAATATCACATCCAAGATGTTTATAGAACTCCAAATAAACCTAATCAATTGAGAAACTCACCAGGACATATCATATACAAAATGAATATACATTGATTACTATTGTTTTGATAATGTTTCCCCCTCAATTATCTCTTTATACTTCTAATGAAAAAAAAATCAAAGGGAGTTTAGAAGAGTACAGGGAAAGGACCAGGGAGAAGGAAAGGGGGAAAGGAAAGGGAAATATTGGGGAATGATATTGATCAAACTGTACTGTTATATTGTGTGCATGTACAAATATGTGACAATGAATCCCACAATTACGTATAATTACAATGCACCAATAAAAATTTGGGAAAAAAATAGAGAAATTAAGGAGAGAATTCTAAAAGCTGCTAGAGTAAAGCCCCAAATCACATTTAGAGGCAAACCAATTCAGATCACTATGGATTTCTCAGAGCAAACAATGAAGCCCAGAAGATCTTGGAATAATATCGTTCAAGTGTTGAAAAATAACAACTTCCACCCAAAACTCAGCTTCAAATGTGAAGGGGAAATTAAATACTAAAATGATAAACTCAAGCTAGCAAGATACATGAACACAAATCCTGCTCTACAGAACATTCTCAAAGATGTTCTCCATTCAGAAGAAAATGCCAAAAATATCCTGAATCCTTAAACAAGGGTGAGTCAATAATTATATTGTACAAAAGTCAATAATTATATTGTACAAGATGACTCCAATCTCTGTAATTGAAACAAAGGCAGAGACTCAGCCTCCCATATCTATTCTAACCTTGAATGTGAATGGTCTCAATGCCCCATTTAAAAGACACAGACTGGCCCACTGGATCAAAAAACAAAATCCAACAATATGTTGCCTGCAAGAGACACATTTGACACTCAAAAATAGACACAGGCTGAAAGAGAAAGGATGGCAAAGCGTCTACCAGGCCTGCGGCCCAAAAAAGTAAGCTAGAGTGACGATTCTAATTTCTGACAGAATCAATTTCCAACTAAAACTAGAAAGAAAGGACAAAGAGAGTCACTTTATCATACTAAAAGGGACAGTCCATCAAGAAGATATAACTGTAATTACCATTTATGCTCCCAATTACAACTCCCCTAATTATATGGAAAAAATACTTAAGGACATTAATCTCTTCATTGATTCTCAACACAATAATTCTGGGGGACTTCAACACACCACTATCAACTCTACACAGATCATCAAAACAAAAAAATCAATAAAGATATCTCCAATCTGAACAACTCTATTAATCAATCAGGCTTAACAGACATCTACAGAATATTCCATCCTAAAACAGCTGAATTTACCTTCTCAGCGGCTCATGGATCCTTCTCTAAAATACACCACATCCTAGTTCACCAGGATAATCTTAACAAACATAAAAAAGTGGATATAATATCATGTATTCTGCCAGATCATAATGCTATGATCTTAGCAATCAAGAACAAGAGAAACAACAGAAAATACTCAAATACTTGGAAACTGAATAATTAACTCTTAAACGAAGGATGGGTAAAAGAGGAAATGAAAACAGAGATTAAAAAGTTCTTGGAACTGAATGACAAAACAACATACAGAAACCTCTGGAACAGTATAAAGGCTTTCTTAAGAGGTAAATTTATAGCACTGAGTGCATACATCAAAAATCTAGAAAGAAATCAGATTAATAGCCTTATGCTTCAACTCAAATGCCTACAAAACGAGGAACAGTCCAACCCCAAATCTAACAGAAGACAGGAAATTACCAAAATCAGAGATGAAATCAACGAAATTGAAAACAAAACAACTATACAAACTATTAACAAAACTACCAGTTTGTTCTTTGAAAAAATAAACAAAATCGTCAGACTCCTTGCCAACCTCACCAAAAGGAAGAATGAAATGAAGCCAATCAACAAAATCAAAGACAAAAATGGAGATATCACCACAGACTCATCCAAGATCCAGAAGAGTATCAGAACCTATTTTGAAAATTTATACTTTGCCAAGTTTGATAACCTGGAGGACATGGACAGGTTCTTGGACACACACGACATCCCCTCTTTAACACAGGAGGACATTGAAAACCTAAACTAACCTATCACAGATACCGAAATTGAAGCAGCAATCAAAGCTCTCCCAAAAAAGAAAAGTCCAGGTCCTGATGGATATACAGCAGAATTCTACCAAGCCTTCACAGAAGAACTAACACTGATCCTCTACAAGCTCTTCCGGGAAATTGATAGAGTAGGATCACTCCCAAACACTTTTTATGAAGCAAACATTATACTGATTCCAGCCCAACAAAGCCATGTCAAGGAAAGAAAACTACAGACCAATTTCCCTGATGAACATTAATGCAAAAATCCTTAATAAAATTTCAGCTAATCGATTACAAAAGCACATTACAAAGACAATACATCATGATCAAGTGGGCTTCACTCCAAGAAAACAAGGCTGGTTCAACATACGCAAATCATTAAATGCAATTCGCCACATAAACAGAATTAAAAACAAAAATCATATAATCATCTCAATTGATGTCGTGAAGGTATTTGATAAAATTTAACACCACTTTATGCTCAAAACTCTGGAAAAGGTAGGGATCAAGGGAAGATACTTTAACTATGTCAGATCCATTTACGACAGACACATAGCCAAGATTATCCTCAATGAAGAAAGACTGAAAGCATTTCCACTTAATTCAGGTACTACAGAAGGCTGTCTGCTTTCCCCACTCTTGTTCAATATACTCCTTGAAACCCTTGCCAGAGCTATCAGGCTAGACAAGGAAATCAAATGTATTCATATAGGAAAAGAGGAAGTTAAGTTATCTCTATTCACTGACGACCCAATAACATCAGCCAGAAAATTCCTAGAGCTTATAGATGTTTTCAGCAAAGTAGCTGGCTACCAGATCAACTTCAGTAAGTGACTAGCTTCCCTTTATCCCAGCAACAAATCTGCAGAAGAAAAAAAAAAACAGGAAATCTCTCCCATTCACCATCTCCTCCAAAAAAATGAAATACTTGGGCATTAAACTTACAAAGGATATGAAGGACCTCTACTAAGGTCTAACTATCAAACACTAAGAAAAGAAATTACAGAAGACCTGAGTAGATGGAAAAACATTCCATGCTCATGGTTAGGTAGAATCAATATAATAAAAATGGCCATTCTATCCAAAACCCTATACAGACTTAATGCAATCCCCATCAAGATACCAGCGGCATTCTTCACAGATATAGAAAAAGCAATTCTCAAGTTCATATGGAATAACAGGAGAACCAGACTAGCCAAAACATTACTCAACAGGAAGGCAAAAGTAGGGGTATCTAAATCCCTGACCTGAAATTATGCTACAGAGCTGTAGTAGCAAAAACAGCATGGTACTGGTATCAAAACAGATCTGAAGATCAGTGGAACAGAATAGAAGATCCTGAGACAAACCCTCATATCTTTAACTATTTGATATTTCATAAAGGGGGGAAAAACATAGTGTGGAAGAAAGCCTGTTCAACAAATGATGTTGGACAAATTGGACAGCCACGTGTAGACAACTGAAGCTGGATCCTTAAATGGGATCCTTAAATCAAAATGGGTCAAAGATCTGGATATTAAGCCAACAACTTTAAGCTTACTAAAAAAGAAGTAGAGTCAACACTATAGGACATAAGAGTCAGCAACCCTTCCTTAATAAAACTCCCATGGTGCAAGCAGTAAAGTCAAGAATAAATGAATGGGATGCAATTAAACTAAAAAGTTTTTGCACAGCTAAAGATCTAGTCAAGAACATCAAGAGAGAACCTACAGAATGGGAGAAAATCTTTGCCTTCTACACCTGGGACAGAGGGCTAATGTCCAGAATATATAAGGAACTAAAGAAACTAAACACCAAAGTCACAAATAATCCAATCAATAAATGGGCTGCGGATCTTAAAAGAAGCTTCTCACCAGAGGAAGTCCAGAAAACCCATAAATATATGAGAAAATGCTCTACACCATTAGCTATAGGGAAATGAAAATCAAAATTTCAATGAGATACCACCTCACTCCTGTTAGAGTGGCAAAAATGAACATCCTAACAACAACAGATGCTGGAGGGGCTGTGGGAAAAGAGGAACACTGTTACACTGCTAGTGGGACTGCAAACTGGTTCAGCCACTATGGAAAGCAGTGGGGAGAATCCTCAAAAAATTAAGGATGGAACCACCTTATGACCCAGCTATCCCACTCCTGGGTATTTTCCCAAAGGAGTTAGAATCAGCATATTATAGTGATGTGGCTTCATCAATGTTTATAGCAGCTCAATTTACTATAGCTAGATTATTGAACCAACAGAGATGCCCCTCACTTGATGAGTGGATACAAAAACTTTGGTACTTATATACAATGGAATACTACTCAGCCGTTAGAGAAGACGATATTATGGCTTTTGATATCAAATGGATGGAGATGGAAAGAATCATGCTAAGTGAAGTATCCCAATCTCAGAGACTCAAGGACTGAATGTTATCTCTCATCTGTGGAAGCTAGAATACATGGAGAAGCAGTATGTTATACAGCTAAGCTAATAATAACTTCAAATTGTATGATTCTCAATGATACAGGGAGATGACTCCCATGATTACTTGGAGGCATAGGGAGGGCGACAGGGAGGTGGAGGGGTAGGAAGAACTCCTAGGAGACTGGAGAGTGGGAATATGGGGGAATCATCTCAGATGAGATCTCAGTCCTCCACGAGGTATCCAATTAACTTAGGAGTTCTTCTGGGGGAAACGACAACAGGGGAAACCCAAGCTGGGCATCCACGATTTGACATTAGCCCTGGATAACTAAGTATATATACATTGGTTCTTGATTGTTTGATAATGTTTCCCCCTCAATTATATCTCTATATACATCTAATAAAAATTTTTAAAAAAAGATTCAATGGACTAAAAGAAGTTCTAAGGAATGAATTGAGAGCAGAAACAGGAGATGAGAGATCATTTGAATAAAGAAATAGAGGTACTGAAAATAAGCCAATCAGCACTCCTAGAAATAAAAAATACAATCAATTTAAAAATTCAATTGAAAACATGACCAGCACATTAAATTTCATAGAAAATAAAACTTGAAGACAGAACTTCAGGCCTTCACAATAGGATATGTGAATCTAAATACTCAGTATGTAACAAAGTTTTAAAATTTATAATAGAAGACCACAATGAGAATGCTTAAGAACTTTTGGATGGCAACAAGAAAACAAATGTGAGAGTTATTGGGATAGAACATGGAGATATGGGCTAAAGAAACTATCAGTATCTTCAATGAGGCAGTATTGAAAAATTTTCCCATATTAGACATGAGATAGACATTTACATACAAGGAGGCATTGCAGTATTGGTATACACAAGATGCAAACAGAATATCTCCAAGACACATAATCAAAATGGCTAACACAGAAAAAAAGAATGGTAAAATTTGCAAGAGAATAACATCACATCACATTTAGTGGCAAATCTGACAGTCTTATCCTAATATCAAGGAAGAACTGGAATGAGATATTCCAAGCTCTAAAAGAAAACAATTGCCAACCAAGACTGCTACATCCAGCAAACTATCAAAATCAATGAAGACAGAAAAGCTTACCCAGACAAGGATAAACTATGAGAATTCTTGATCAATAAGACAGTACTACAAGGAATACTCAAAGATACATTGCACACAGATGAATCCAAAAACAAACCCTGAATCTCCCAACAAATGAAGATCATTAGAAGAGCAACCAACCAAATGAAAATCAAGACAGAATTAAGCATAGCTAATAAACCAAAATATCAGGAAACTACAAACACAAACCAACACTAACAATGGATGCAAATGGTCTCAATTCCCCAATTAAGAGATAGATTTACAAAATGAATTTTTAAAAAAACACGATCCAGCTATAGTCTGCTCCTATTTTCAGGAAAATAATCTCATTCATCTCATAGGCAAAGACATTAACAGGCTGAAAGTAATAGGAAGAGAAGAAAATATTCCATGCAAAAGAAGTCTGAAAAAAAATCAGGAGTTGCTAAAGTCATATCTGGCCAAGCAAATTTCAAGCAAAAGTAATCAGAAGAGACAAAGAAGGCTACTACATACTGGTAAGAGGAACAATCCAACAAGAATGTATAACAAATACATAAGGACATTTATACCTGTTATTGGGGGGATATATAGAGGAGTCAAGAGACTGGGGCATGGGCAATGTATGGGTGATTCTAGATTAGGATCAGGTGCATATCATATTGTTACTAATATGCATTTATCATTGCACAACACAAATCCTCAATAAAAGGGTGTAATAATAATATGTACATGTGTCCTCAAAGTCAGTATAACTCATTACACTAATAAATAAATATTTCCTGACTGTAAAACCCAAATAGATTAATGCAATCATACTCAATTACTTCAACAACCCCTTATTAACAATAGGTCATCCAAACATAAAATATGTTTCCAACCTAAATAATTAAATAATACTAAGAATAAAATGGAACTAATATCTACAAAATATCTCGTCAAAAAAATAGGTGAATTTGCTTTATTATCAGCAGCTTGTGGAAGTCTTTCCAAAACAGAACATATTCTGGATCACCATGTAAGTCTTAGCAAAAGCAGGAAAAAATTATATAATCCCATGAAGAATGAACAATCCCCTATAAAATCAACAATGGATCATAGAAGTGAGAGAAGAAATCAAGACTTTTCATAGAAACAAACCTCAACAGATATACAACATAAAATCTCTGGACAGAATTAAAGCAGTTCTCAGATGAAAATCTGTAGCCTTAAGCACTAACACTTAAAAAAATAAACCCCAAATAAATAAGTTTTTGCTCCATCCTGAAGCCTTAGGAAAGGAAGAATAAGTTCCAAAATCAGTGTAATTCAGGAAATACTTAAAACACTACACAGTATTAAATCATTAAAGAGTTGGTTCTTCAAAAAGATAATGATAATCCTTTAGTGAAGCTAACCAAAAGACCCAAATAAACAAAAATGTAACTATATCATCACAGACACTTCTGAAATCCAGAAGACTGTCAGAAACAATTTTGAAAATTTATACTCCAATAAACTGTAAAACATAGAAGAAACTGGTAAATTTCTAGATTATAAATGATCTGCCTAAATTTAACCATGAAGATACAGAAAATGTAAACATCTCAATACCAAGTAGTGAATCTGAAATGTTAACCAAAAACTTGTAACAATGACAGCCCAGGACCAGATGTGTTCTCAGGTGAGTTCTATCAGACCTTTAAAGAACTAATACCAGTTATTCTCAAATTATTCCATAAAATTGAAATGAACGGAATGCTCTCAAATACATTCTATGAAGTCACTATAATCCTGATACCAAAACCAGACAAATAGATCAAGGATAAAAAACTACAGGTCAATATCCCAGAGGAACACAGATGCAAAAAGCCTTAATAAAGGGGTTGGGGATTTAGCTCAGTGGCAGAGTGCTTGCCTGGCACGTGCGAGGCCCCGAGTTCGGTCCTCAGTCCTGAAAAAAAAAAAATACTTAATAAAATATAAGCAAACTACACTCAAAAACTTATCAAGAAGATAATACATCATGATCAAGTGGATTTCACCCCAGGGATGCAAGTTGTGTCAACAAATGCATATAAATTAATGTAATTCACCACATAAATAAAATTAAGGACAAGAATCATCTCAATCACTGAGATGATCTTGTCTCAATGGATGCAGAAAAAGATTTCAAAACCTCATCCATTCATGCTAAAAATGCTGAAGAAACTGGGATAGAAGCAACTTTCCTCAAGATTCTAAAAGCTATATATGACAAACCCAAAGCCAACATTATAATGAACAGAGAAAAACTAAAAATACTTCCTCTAAAATCAGTAACAAGAAAATAATATCCATTGTGACTTTATTACAGTTTTAAACTAGCCAGAGAAAGTTGGCAAGAGAAGGATATTAAATGGATACCAAGAGAAGTCAAATTGTTTGCTGATGACATGTTCCTATATGTAGAAGACTCAAATTCCACCACAAGACATCTAGTATTGGCAAATGAATTCAACAAAGTAGCAGGGAAAGATCAACATTCATAAGTAAATAGCTTTCCTATATTCCAACAGTGATTCTGCTGAGATTTAAAAAAATAACCAGAAAAGCTATCATATTAACAATATCCTTTAAAAATTTTAAATAAACCTTGGGAATTAATCTAACCAAAGAAGTAAAAGATCTATACCATGAAAATGATAGATTTGTACCAATACCCATGCCTCCCTGGGCCCTGATTTCTGGTCAGGAAGAAATTGAAGAAAATCTAAGAAGGAAAGATGTGGTTGGATAGGCAGAACAAATAGCGTCAAAATGGCCAAACTTCCAAAACCAACACACAGATTCAATTCAATTCCCATAAGAACATCAATGACATTCTTCAAAGAACTATAAAAATATCCTAAAATTCATTTCGAAGAATGAGAGACCCAGAATAGCCAAAGCAATCATGAACAAGAAGAGTAATGTAAGAAGTCTCCCAATACCTGATCTCAACCTACACTACAGAGCCACAGTAATAAAAACAGCAAGACATAACCAAATTAGACATGAAGACCAAGGGAGTAGAAGACATAGAGACAGTGCTACGTACTTTCACTTATCTGATACTTGATAAAGGTACCAAAATATTTGTTGGAGAAAAATAACCTTTTTAACAAATGGCGCAGCGAAAACAGGATATCCATAGGTAGAAGAATGAAGCTAGATCCTTATCTCATCCTGCACAAAAATCAACTCAAGTGGGACCAAATACTTAGGAATTAGACTAGAAACACTGCAACTGCTAGAAGAAATCAGGCTCAACATTCTATTATTTGGTTCAGGCACCAGCTTCCTTAACAAGACCCCCTAAAACAGAAGAAATAAAATCAAGAATCAATAAGTGGAATGGCATCAAATTAAACTTCTGCACAGCAAAGTAAATGACTAAGAGCAGGAAGAGAAAGCTTGTGGAATAGGAGAGAATCTTTGCCAGCTATTCCTGACAGGTATTAATATCCAGTATATATAAAAAATTTAATAAATTTATCACCAAAAATTTTTTTTAAAAATCAACGAAACAACTACAGGTATTTCTCAAAAGAAGAGACAAAAATAGTCAACAAATTCATTTTTTTAAATATCTAATGTCTCTAAGAATTGGGGAAATGCAAATAAAAACTACATTAAGGTTTGACCTCATGTGTATCAGAATGGCAAACATCAAGAATACCAATAATAATAAACACTGGAAAAGATATATGGGGGAAAGTACACTCATAAGTTGTTGGTGGGACAGCAAATTAGTACCACCACTCTGAAGAGCAGTATGCAGATTCCTCAAAAACTAGAAACGGAACCATCACAACACCCAGCTGTCCCACCTCCAGTATTTATCCAAAAGAATTAAAATCGGCATATTATAACAAGACAACCATATCAGTGTCTATAGCCAAATCATGGAACCAGTCCTGATGCCTGTCAATTGATGAATGGGTTAAGAAAATGTGGAATCTACACCAAATGATGTTTTACTTAGCTATAAACCAGAATAAAATCATGGCATTTGTCAGTAAACGGATGGAAATGGAGAATATCATCCTAAGTAAAATAAGTCAGACTTAATCAATGATTGAATATTTTCTGTAGAAACTGGAGGAAAATAAGGGAAAAAAGATGGGAGGACATCAGAGAGATACAGGAAAGGTCAGCGGAGAAGATAGTAGATAGGGACCAGAAGGTGAGGAAATGCAGAATGAATTTAACAAAATTATACTGTGTTCATGTATGCATATACTACAGTGAATTTCCCCATTGTGTATGAAGCACCAATTAGAAGTAAATAAACACATGAGTGCAAGGAAGATCCACAGAGTACAGGAAGGAGGGGTGAGTCAGAAGGGGAAGTCAGGAGGGGGTCACTGAGGACTGAAATGGAGTAAATCAAATTCCATGCATATATGATTATGACAAAATAAATCCAACTATCATACGTAACTATGGTGCTCTAATAAAAATGTTGTTTCTTTTATAAAATAAGTATCAATATGATACAAGAATGAAGGAGGACAAGATAGTACAATTGAAAAAGAAAGATCTCACTTTCCAGGAGAGAGATCGTATTTATTTTTCCATGTAAGCCATTGTTATCCCAGTACCCATTACTGAATAAACCTTTTTCCCTACATTGACATGAAAAGACATGTTCACTAATCAAATACTCAAATGGGTCTATTCCTGAACCCTATACTTTTCTGAACAGATATGGTAAAACAAATATATTTAAGTGCTAAATATTCTATTGATTTAAAATATAACTTCAGTATTTAGTAAGATCATTCTTTGCTTTGCTTATTACTATTTTTGATAACTGTCCAACCAGTTTTACACATAAATTTACAATTGGATTTACTTTTTTTAATTACAAGGAACAAATTTCTCTGGAAGTAGTATTGACACTATATATCCTATTAATTTAGGTATATTATGTATTTTTGTCAGATAAAGTCACTCCTAAAGATTTAAGTATTAATCAAATTGAACAAACTCTTATGACACAACGAAGTGGGATGGAGGTTGTACATGGAAGGCAAGTTGTTAAAATGACTCAAATATATTCTACATCACTGAAAACTATATAGAATTTCTCATAGCGAGTCTGAAACACAGCTATGCATAGCTCAATAAGCAAGCATTGACAATAATAAAATTATTCAAATGAAGAGACATGTTGGTTTGTTCAGGTAAAAATTAGATAACCATGAAATACATATTTTTGGCAGAATTCTCAACATTTCAAAACTCTAAAACCAACAATCACCAGTTTCATAACCAGAATTACCCATAGGGGAGGGAATTACTTGCTCTCACACCCAGAAAAATCCTACCTTGAAATTATAGGATGGCATTATGGAAAGTCCCATGACATATTAAAATATATAAAGTAGAACAAGAGAATCCTGTTTCATTTCTGGTTTTTGTTCACTTGTTTCATACTGGGCATCTAACTCAGGGTGCTTTATCACTGAGTCACATCCCCAGCCCTTTTTATTTTGAGACATGGCCTCCCTAAGTTGCTAAGGCTGCCCTTGAACTTGTGATTCTCCTGCCTCAGCCTCCCAAACTGTTGGGATTAAAGGTGCACCTCCACAGCTCTGTGTATCATTTTTGTATCACATTTTATGAATCAGGATTTGAAATGCATAATGTCAATCCATTCACATAAAGGGGGAAAGTCCACACTCCATAACAAGTTGAAAGAACCAATAACAAAACAGAGTAAACATTTTGCCCAATCTCATAAGATGCTCTGTCAAGATGGCCTCTACTATCTCACATGTAAAAATTCAGGGATTAAAATGGTAGAACAGTTTTGTATTTTAAATCAGAATATAAGGCTTCTATTGCAATTGTTTGGTAAGTAGCAAACTCCCTGAACTTTATCAATAAAGTGACAATGCTCACGCCTCACCAAGTTCTTGTGAACATCACAAGAGTTTAGACATTAAACTTGCTCCAGGAAACATGACACTCCTTGCTAAAAATAAAAGCACTGCAATGTATGATTAGTTAGGCACAATCTTCAGTCAAAATTATGTAGATCAGTTCTCAGATGCACTACCATCATTCATTTGTTTTTTACTGCACAATCAGAAGATGGAGGACCCTGTGTTGCCTTTATTTCTCTCTTATAGTCTAGTATCTTCTTAAACATCAGTCGCCATCATGACTTTTATTAACCCAACTACCAGAAATGCTGAAAGGAATGGAGCAATTTGAAGAGGCATTTACTTTAATTACAAGTTTTGAAAGCCTCTTTAGCCAGGAATCTCACACCCAATCCTGTTGCCAAGGTCATTTAAAAACAATTAATTCTGGATCTAGTCGTAGCCACTAAAATACATCCCTCGACTTAATTGTGTCATATACTTTGCTGGTTTGCATGCTAACCATCAACACTAACAATCCATATGATGCGGAATTTGAGGCATCATTAAATATAAATGCTATTTCTTTATCAAGAAAGATTAAACTAATTCCTTTACCTTATTCTAATCAGAATCAAGTGCATATGACAAGCTGAGGCAAATCACTGCTGCTCAGGGGGTTGATGAAACATACTTCTTCCCACCTCAGATTGTTTGTTTTTCAGTTCATTAGGAAGCTCTCAGCAACACTGCATATACACTTGGTGTACTTTATCTGAAGCAGCGAATTAACACTTAACATTTCTTCAAGGTTGAGTAACAAAGATTTATACAGCACACTCTCCATATTCCTTCTGCTTGTGCTGCTTGTACAAAACACATTTCAATTTGCCAGTCCCCAGCACTCTACTGAGCACATTGAGCAGGGAAACTGAGGAGGCAGACTAAGTCCTGTAGCACCAGCAAGAATGCAGGAGCCCCCAACAAAAGGCACACTTAAATTCACTGCATGATAGAGCATGTCCAGGTGGTGTTCACAGAAAATACAGGCAATGGAGGGGGAGAAAAATAAATAATAAATAAAATAATAAATAAAAAATAAATAATCATTGCCTAAGAAACAGATTGAAGCAATAGGA
Source organism: Aplodontia rufa (assembly GCA_004027875.1). Taxonomy (NCBI): domain Eukaryota; kingdom Metazoa; phylum Chordata; class Mammalia; order Rodentia; family Aplodontiidae; genus Aplodontia; species Aplodontia rufa. The sequence goes on along the minus strand of PVKS010008452.1, from coordinate 26,608 downwards.
CTATCACTAAAAAATTGCCAAAATTTGACATTCAGTACAAATGCTTAGTTTATTGCATACAAATTGCCTCACCTATAAGCCAAGAGGAACATATTCAACAGTCACAATGACACAGCTCCATGGCTGCCAAGCCATGCAGGAGCCTGCTTGTCCCTGTTGAGAAGCAGCAGCACAGTGCTGTAACAGTGGAGTGGCAGCCTGGATGGGCTGGAACCTGGGCAGCAAGCTGGAGCCTGCCATGCAGGTAGGGGCAGGTCTGAGGCTAGCCTACACCCAGGTGAGCCAACGACCACTCACCTAACGTCCTTCAGCAGCCAGGCATGGACAGGGTATGAACACCTGTTCCAGAAGCCTGCTCCTCACAGCGCTGCAGCACCATCCCACAAACTCAATCTCCTGCTTCCTGACTTGCCTCAAAAAAACGCGAGGCAGACCTTAATGGAATTTGGGACTCAAGAGTTGAACAACAGTGCTCGTATTTTCCCAGCCCTTAAACTTTGGACCATTAACATTGGTACTTTTCCCAAACCCTAATTAGCATAAATTTGAACCAATAGCAGTGACCCAAGCGCTATATATACCCCTAGACTAGCACTCTCGGATAGAGAAAATCTGCCATCAGTCCCAGCTTGTTCTGTTCCTGTTTCTATTCTTCAATAAGCCCCACTCTTACACTCACTCATCCTGGTCTGTGGATTTCATTCCTCAGATTCATGAGACAAGTACCCAGAAAGAAGAAAGTGATGGTGAAATGCTGGCATCTGCTACAGCACTGGAGGAGATAGCCCACCGGTAAGAGCTACAACACTTCTTGGCTGCAGCCTCGCAACTTTAGGTAGCCTACCCCACCAGCACAATCAGGGATCATCTCAAAATTATGGTTTCAACGTGGCTTCATTGAAAAATAATTGTTATTATGAGTTGCAAAAATGGGAAAGAGCAGGAACAGGGGAATGAAACAAAACTAGGCTATGCGCAGATATACATACATTACAATTAAACCTACAATTACATATAACTGACAAAATAATTTAAAAGTACTATTCTGATTCTTATTTTAAAAAGTGTTCTAATCTTTGACATACAACATGATGTAGTCACCTCTCCATTAACAAGAAATTGGTGGTGAAACTTTTCTGAGTTATCCTGCTGAATTTTATTTTAGTTTTTGTTTGTTTTATTTTGCTCTGACCATTGAACTAGCACTAGCCAAGATAATCTTAGTAATTTCATGCTTTTACTACATGAGATCAGTTTGTTTTAGTAGGGTAATGAAGTTATGATTGAATGACACATAAATAATGATTGTCTTGACTGATATAATCAAGAATACAAGGAAAATAAGTCAAACCTATAAGATTAAATAAAATATTTATCAGCTATTAGTTAATGTAGTTAGATACAAACTATTCCAGTCACCAACTATTCTTTCTCTTTGCAGATCGCAAAAAAATATGAAAATCATCAAATCAGAAGATTTAGCTACCATAAGCAGACATACAGATAGATATAGAAAGATCAAGAAGTGACAAGTGACATCTCTACCATCAAAACTCAGTAGTTTTAAAAGGCACAGCATTTGAAGAAATATAACCCTATATTCAGTAATTATTATTATGTCATAACTTTTCATTGAATAGCAATCAAAACAATGTACTCGTAGGGTCTCATATATGGGATAATATGCTAGAAAATGGCACCTACTTCCATGGTATTTACTATATTTAAGGATGACAAATAGGTAGCAAATACAATATAGCCACAGACAAGGCAATGGTAGTCATCAAATTTTTGCAGGAGACTGAAGAAGCAGGGGTAATAAGGATGAAGGAAGGTGCTAGAGTGGTAGCTCAGAGGCTAAGGTGCTAGCCTTGCATGCTTAAGGATGCAGGTTCGAACCCCAGCACCACACACACAGCAAAGTGTCAGAGCAATGAAACGCAAACGAAAAACTAAAATAAAATTGATTCTCCCTCTTCCCCCCAACCCATCCCTCTGTCCCACTGTCCCTCTCTCTTTAGGAAAACAAAAAAAAAGATGTACCAAGAGAAGTTTGCCTATTCACATTAGCTTAAATATTCTGATTTGCACATAAAATAGTGTATATTTACATGTCCGGTATACTATACAATAGAACACCAGAATTTATTTCTATGAAACTGTAACTTTATACCTGTTGACTGGCCTTTCCTGATCCCCTCCTCTCCCATGTATGACTCTTTTACGTTTAAGAGGTGGTAAAGATTTAACCAAGCTATGTAAAGGGAAGAAATTCCAGGAAGCAGGCACACTGTGGATGATAGTGAAAATGGAATGCTAACTACTTCTGCTTGACCAGAATTCGGGGAAAGGGAGGCATGATCACAGGTACAAATGGAGGAGAACATGAAGACTAGTCATGTTTGGTGATGGAGGTAGCTCTTTATCTTCATAGCTGAATTACACCACTGAAGGTGGTTCAAAAAAATTGATGTTTAATAGGATATCTTATGAAAAGTGGAATGGACAAGCTTAAAGTTCAAGACTGAATATGACAGAATTCAGAGACTTCAGAAAAGGATTAAATACTTTAATTTCAGAAAAGGATGTAACAAATTAGAAATAGAATACTTTTAAAGCTACAATGCTTAAGTCAAACATCTAGAGTTCTTGATCGTTTACAAGTAATTAATAAAAGTCAAGTTTAAAAACATTTCTTCTTTTGGAACAGTTTTAGACTTGCAGAAAATTTGCAAATAGACTCCCAAGAGCCCTCATGCACTCTTCACTCTGTTTTCCCTCTGAACTGTTTTTTACAAAAAGAAATCAAATGTGAGTTTCCTCTGCAGATCTCTAGTGACTCTGTTTAAGATGCTAGTGTTTTCACAGCTACAGAAATTAAATCAGCCAGAGGAAAGCCAGGTCAGCAAAAAAGCAAAAGGAGAATGAAAATCTCTAATGAAGGAGATAATTTAGTTTTCAAAGGAATTGTTAATGTGCATCAATTGACCAGACACTACTGTAATTTGATGGAGCATCTAATTCCAGTTATGTAATAGATTTTTTTTTATATTTTATATGTATATTATAGATCCTTTATTTTCATGCAATAAAGTGAGAATTCATGATCTGCATCAATGCTCAATTTCTTATTATAAATCTCTAGGATTATTCTTAGAAATAAAACCTGAAGCTATATTGGTTATATAAACCAAAGACAGGTAATGATGATACTCTTGAACCCAGAAATATCACCAGCTAATAGTACTGAGAGTGTGGATTATACCAGATCTTCCAAGAGTGGAATTTTTCACATTCATTTGGTTTATATTCTGAATGGTTAATAAACTGAGTAATTACAAAAATTAATATAACTGCTCTGGATTTGCTCTAATCAGTAAAGAAACACTTTAGCATTAGGAAAGTTCCTGTCACAGCTCTGATTTGTATTTTTCTACATTAATTAAAAGTTGGTTTTAATCCAAGTATCAAAGAGAAAGAAGAGAAATACTTTAGAAAATTAATAAGGTCATTTAAGGAAACCTGTGTAAAACTTTGAGATGTTTTTTGAAGTTTTTTCAATTTTTTAAAAAATAAATATGATGTGTACAGCTTTTGAAAGTGTGAAATGCTTACATTATGGAAATATGTTTCAATATATGTTTGTCATTCACCCAACATTTTTTTCTAAAAAAACAAATCTATACTGATTGTTTCTCTGGAAAACCCTAACAAATACACCTGGTTTCATAATCAACAAAAACAATTGAAAAATGAGAGTGAGGGTGAACAAGAGAGAAGGGTATTGTAGGAAAAGGAAATATGTTAAAACAGTCAAGAAATAGTAACCATGTATATAGACTGCAAGTCCAAACAAGTGAAGTGCTACTGGTCATAAATGGTATTTAGAAACAATTAAGGTCTGATATTAAAATCTAATATTTATACCATGGATGCTCTATCATTTAGACCTACAGACTAAAATGTTTGAAATGAAATTACATGATTTCTAGGATTTTCACAAAAAAAATAACTTAGGGATCATAGATAGCAGGGTTGCTATTACTAATGCAATATTGATTACTAAAGAAAAATGCTTGAAGGTGATGATGAAAATACAGAATTTAATACACCATCACCTTGACTTGGAAAATTTTGGATTATTCTATAATAAAAGTATTTCAAAATGTACTCTAGTACCAGTTTCATGGCTTTATAGATATAGAAGCATTAGAATATTAGTTAACCCCTCTATGCCATTTCCCTTAACAATAATGAACAGAATCTATTTAACTTCGTATTATTTAAATGAATCATTAATATCTATGCCACTATAAATGAGCTTTTCACTATCTGAAAGTCCATCACAATTATTATAAAAAACAGACCCATCATCCACAATGTCATTTTAAGAAACAGCAATTACCCATTGGTTTGTTTAGTTGCCTATTCATTGAATGATAGTCAACACGCTGGAAATAAAGATGAAAATAATTCAATGTTTTCCACTGAATTCTGACCTCATAGACTAGAAATGTACATGACTACTAGAAGTACTGCAGGAAAGTGAAACTTAGGCATAAAAAAACAAAATTTCAGAGATCCCCATCTCTCTCCCCCAAAAGCCTCATTCATAATAAGGGTCTCTTTACTAGTAAAAAGAAGAAACTTCTCCTGTTGGTTAAGGAAGGAACAGTCTCCCTTTTGTGAAGCTAGAAAATACCAGTCATCCTTAGAGCACAATTAAAGACTGAATATAAGTACACAGATCCAACAATTAGATTTCTGCTCCTTCATCCCCCATGTCATCTTTTTTTACACTTTTTTATCAATATTTTTATTAGATGTATATAGAGATACAATTGAGGGGAAAACATTATCCAACCATCAATAACCAATTTATACATACTTAGTTATCCAGGGCTAATGACCAATCATGGATGCCCAGCTTGGGTTTCCCCTGTTGCTGTTTCCCCCAGAAGAACTCCTGTGTTAAATGGGTATCTCGTGGAGGAATGACATCTGCTTCTGAGATGGTTCCCCCATATTCCCACTCTCCTTAAAAATGCAAAATACAGGGCTGGAGCCATGGCTCAGTGGTTACAACTCTCATCTGGCATGCTCAAGGACCCAGGTTCAAACCCCAGCACTACATGGGCAGCAAAGGCCACATAAAAGCCTAAATAAAATTGATTCACTCTCTCATCATCCCTCTCTTTAAAAAAAAAAAAAAAAAAAGCAAAATACATCATCAAGGACAAAAACACAACACACTATGGCAAACATGCTGCAAACAAGGCCTGAGTCTAGCTTGATGTTTTCTAACTTCACAGTCACGTAGGGTCAGATCTTCTTTAAATTCTCTTCAGTGATTAGAAATAGGTTAGCAAAGGTTACTGTGCCCCAAACCACACAAAACAGGCCTGAGCCTATATCTCTGTTAATTGAACAAAAGGCTCACTCAGCTTGCTCACACTAGGGCACAAGCAAGCAAGGTTATGATGCCCATTTAATTAAGATACATCAGTGTCTTCTAACGCTTAGAGAATGTAGATCGACACAGCACATACACACATCTTCCCATACATTACTCTCTCCCTCCCTCCCCCCCAAGCTGATTCAAACCAAATATGAGAACTTTAAAATATTTGGTTTATGGAGCTTTTCTCAAATCAGTGCCTGTACACAGTAATAATCTCTGATTTCTTAAACCTTTTTGAAATGCAAAACATTCAGTTAAAAAAACAAGAGACATTACATCATGTTCTATAAAGCAGGCTTTCTCTTCCTATTTTAAGAAATGTTTCTTTACAATGTCATGCCTTGTGGGTGGATATAGACAGATATAAGTAGATGCCTTATTGAAAGCAGTGTGTGACAAACTCCGATTTCAAGAACTAGGGAGAGAGATTAAAACGCAGATATCACAGACTCAAGTTCACAGGTGTAGCAACAGTTGAATCTTCCAGTGACTACTCATCAACAATCTTTTAAGCATTCCTTTTTGCCTCTTGCATTACAGCTCCTGAATTCATGGATGGTGTAATTTGTATCATTCTGAATACTAATACAGGCCAAAAATTGTGATCATTTTTTTACAGCTTCCTTTGCCAGAATAACAATATTCAATTTAATTATTGTACATAAATTGAAGAAACACAAATAATTGTATTGTGTCTGTTTCCTCTTATTTTAAATACTTTTTATTTTTTAAGAGAGAGACAGATGGAAAAAGAGAGTCAATTTTATTTTTTTCGCATGGCCTTTGTTTCACTGACACCCAGTTGTATATGTAGTGCTGGGGTTCAAACCTGGGTCCTCACATATGCCAGGCAAGTGCTCCAACCACTGAACCACTGCTCCAGCCCCCTATTAGCTTTCCTTGATCTCCACAATCCACCAAGTTTTTTTTTTTTTTTTTTTTTTTTTTTGAGAGAAGGACAGTGAGAGATAGAGGGAAATGGAGCACTTCACACATCTTTCGTCTTTCGTTGCTCTGACACTTAGTTGTATACCTGGGTGCTGGGGTTTGAACTCATGTCACCAAGTTTTCCTACTATTTTTTGCATTAATCTCTGGCCTATATACATCCTTTCACCTGGGCTCCTGATTACGTAACATCTTTATATTTCACACATAGTATCTGTATTCTTGTATTTTGAAAACTTTCTGAACTGAACCATTTATTGATATTTACAGCTAGACTAAGAGAAAAAAATCCTGTCACTTTGGAGCACACCATCAGAAATGGTATCCTAACTACACAACAAAAAGTCCTTCACAGATGTACAGTTTCCTTGTCCTCCTGTACTTCCCACGCTGTGGTGTGCATCAGAATCACCAGTGGGGCTTGTTCAGTCACAGATTTCTGCACTGTGCCTGACTGAGCAAGTCTGAAGAGGACCCAAAAATTTGCATTACACTTTACCAGTTGAATATGGCTGCTTGTCAGCATCTCGCCTTAGAAATGCTCAGTTTGAGGCTCTGATTGTTGAATCACTGTTGTTCCCATTCAATTTTAATTTTTTTTAAGAGAGAGGGACATTGAGGGAAAGAGAGAATCAATTTTTATTTAGTTTTTCATGTGGCCTTCGTTGATCCGAGACAACACTGTGTATGTGGTGCTGGGGTTTGAACTCGCGTACTCGAGCATGCTGGGCAAGTGCCCATAACCTCTGCTCCAGCCCCCAATTTTCTTAATACTATCTTTTTCTGTGTCTCGAAGAATTCAACACATTTCGCCAAAAAATGACTACAACCCACCAAAAAAAGTAAATAGTGAAAACGTTCTAGATATAATTTTTAATTTCAAATAGCATTTATATTTAGAGTTAACATGGTCCGTAATAGTAATATAAAAAACTAATTTTCTGTTACATTTCTAATTTTACTATTAAATAGGTTTGATTTTTCAAGTAAGCAAGCTAGAGATCAGAGAGGTTATTTTAGTCAGCTTTTTCATTGCTGTTACTAAAAGACCTGACAAGAACAATTTTTGGAGGAAAAGTTTATTTGGAAGCACATGGTTTCAGAGATCTTGGTCCATAGAAGGCTCGCTCCATTCCTTGAGGCTCAAAGTGAGGCAGGGCATCATGGCAGAGGAGTGTTGGGGAGGGAAGCTGCTCACGTGATCAGGAAGCAGAGAGAACTCCACACCAGATACAAAATATATATCCTAAAGGCATGTCCCCCCAATGATCCACCCTCTCCAACCAGTCCACTTGCCTTCAGTTTCAGTGGATTAACTCACTGATTTGGTTAAGACTCTTAGACTCTTATAGCTCAATCATTTCACTTCTGATCTTTTTGTCTTTGCATTGTCTCACATAGTTTTGGGGGAACACCTTTCATCCAAACCATAACAGAGCTGCCCTAGCAAAAACAGAATTAGAATGTAATCTTAAGATTTATATATGACTTTCCTCCGAGTTCCATCCTACTTAATATGATGCCCAGACCAGCAATACCATCCTCACTAGGAAGCTCTTTAGAAAGAGACTTAGGTCCCACTTCAGACCCACTGAATTGAGTCCTCATTTGACCAAGACCTTCAGGTGACTCCTACATGAATAACAATTTGAGACACCAAACCACACTACCCTGCCTTCCTAAAGATAACTTTAACTCAACTTTCTTCTACCAGTCTGAGTGCTGGTTTTTACTTTTCAGCAAAATTCTTAAGTTTCCTCAGGCTGATGTATGAATTTTAGTTACTGTGTGTGCATAGATTAATATTTTCCAAGCCAAATCAATGGGAAAGCTATATTGTATCTTTCATACTATGTACACTTAGTTATTTGGAAATTGGAGATAGTCACATTCTAATGCTTTGGATCATTTTAATTGCAAAAAGAAAAAGACAAACCTTGCATATTAACAGAGGGTTTTGCTTCTTTGTTTTTGCTACTTTGTTGAAGGTATTTCATTCTCCAAATCACTTCATAAGGGGACTCCTACAAAGTCACAACCTATTAATATCTGTTTACTTGTGTTAAATTGAATAATAATTATAAGTATACTTTATTTTCAAACACTTTACAAATTAAGCATGCCTCGATCAACCCTATTTTTGAATAATCCTTCACTGAAGATTAGCTCAGTAAGCTTTTTTTTTTTAAGAAATGGTATTTTTCAAGTTAAAATAAATACTGAGGGTAAGCAAAACTATATCAATACTATGCCAGAGGACTTCAAACAGGCCTGATGATCTACAAGTAAATTAAATTTTCTGTTACTATCTCAGACTCATGACCCTCTCCCTCAACTCTTCATCTGAAATTGCCACAACTGTTCTGTAACTGGGTCAGGCCACACTTGCTTGGGGGAAGAAAGACATATTAAAGAACATTCAATTATGTCCCAGACATAAGGAGCAAGTGAAGCAAATGTAATATCCTGTCATAAGACTCCAGCATAATTTTCTGCTGTGTCCCAGCTTTTGTCCTCAATTGTCAACATGTGACTATTTCCCCGACACTTGCCAGGAATGCCGGAAACAAATCTCTGGAAATTACTTTTATTCACTATTTGTTTTGGTGCCCTATGTATTATTTGTCTTATCTAGAAAACTGGTCTTCCTGGGGGTTTGCATGATTTCTACATATTAAAGAAATTTGTTCATTTCTAATATCTTTAATATTCATTAAGATTATAGCTTGATTTTCCTTAAATGCCAATCTAGGACAGAGGACTTCTTAAACTCAGGGTATTGATGAGGGCATACAAGATGGGCACTTGAACTAAGTAGTGAGTGCTAAATTGCCCATTCATGACCCTGAAAGAACTCAAGGTCAACAGAAAAAGTAAAGCACTGCAACTGGCAAGCCTGGCGTCATCACTCATGGCACTACTGTCAAATCATTAGCTCCTTGCTGGCATTGTCAGCAACTTCTTAGTCAGATTCCTGGAAACCACAGTCTCTTGATGCATGCATACACCCTATATATTCAGTGAGCCAAAGAATCAGCAGAGGGAAGAATGCAAAAAAAAAAAAAAAATCAGAACGTAGTCTTTAACAAAAAGAAACAAGACAGATTTCATTAGCAACAGAAATAAGTCTCCTAGCAATAGATTATAGATGAAAAAAAATTGTGAAACTGCATGTATGAATGTGACAACAAATTCCATCATTATGTACAACTATAATGCACCAATAAAATAGAAAAGTATTGATATATAAATATAGATAGCTATTGATACAGATAAAAGTATTCAATTCAACTAGGCAAGAAAGTTTGCCTATAATTATTTCTGTGGAAATTTTCTTGATAATACTGTTGTTTGGGTCAATAACCATAAAATCTCAAGCATTCCTTGATATGAAATACAAAGAGAAAGGAATGAAAGAAGAATATAGGTCACTAAGTAATATTATTATAGAAAAAAATCAAATACCTTTTTCCATTTTGTGCTGCTACTTCAGAACACTACACAATGGGAAATTTATAAAAGATAGAAACATACTGGATCTCAGTTCTGGAGCCTGGGAAGTCACATATCAAGGCACCAGTAGTTTTAGCATTGTGATTCCAAGACGGTGCCTGGAAAACCATGTTCTCTGAAGAAGAGAAAGCCTTGATCTTGATATGGTGGGAGGCAGAAGGACAACAAGTGAGTTCATTCCCTGAAGTTCTATAATAGAATTAATCCACTGATTTGACCAGAGCCCTCAAGGCCTAATTACCACTGAAAGGCCCCACTTCCCAAATCTGTTAGACTGATAACTACACTTCAACTGTTCTGCCTCAGACAAGAACATTCTAACCACAATTAAGAATGAGGAGAAAAGGCACTTAATGCCCAAATGCCCATCTGTGACATCATCAGAAGATGATTTAAGATGAAACACAATTATTATCCACTAAGATGTTAATACCAAAGTCACAGACATACACTGAATGGAATTGCCTTCCTCTTAGAAGCTTCTTATAGATAAAATGTTCTGAATTTCACCTAAGAAACGATTTAATTGGTATTTCAGTCTGTATCTATGTTTAACGTCCTGGTATGGAAACTTCAAACTTCCAGCATGTGCAGTATTTAGTAACTGCTCAAGTTCCCTCCCCTTAAATCGAACACCTTTTTCTATCCTGGTATTGCTCACATGTAGAGTTCCATCACTTTTTGCTCTTCACCTGGGCTTTTAGCACTTTTATGTCTGGATAGTCTGATCCTCCCAGTGTGTTTTTATTTGGAGAATGTCCTTTTCTTTTAGTTATTTACCCTGGAATTTCTTTAGTATCATTATGCCTGTTTGAGAAGAAGTAGCCCAATCAGCGTCTCAGGGAAAATGAGGAGATGATATCCTGAGTTAAAGGCAAGGAATTATAAATACTGTATATAATCTGCAAGTAACATATCAGAGAGCTGTGAGGCTAACCTAGGTTAACCCAAATGCTAATGGCTAATTGAAATGTTCTGAAAACAAATCCCCAGCATTAATCACTGATGACTCATGTAACGATTTCTGTGGTAGGACCCTTGGAAATAGATTTGAGAATCAACAAAGAATTCCCATGGGTGAAGAAACGGATTCTTATCATTTAAAATTGAGATATTGGTGGGGACACTTGTCCTTGGGCTTTATAGAGGAGGAAACTTACCACCTTCTTATCATTTTGGTAGCACCGTTCTACATACCGTTTCTTTAACTCACCATTCAACAGTATTTACAATTAATTGAGTCTCCATTTCCTGAAATTTTAGCTCAAGGAAGCAATGAATTTCAAATTCATTCCTATACTTATTATTGAATGGAGACTGCAATAATATGGAAGACATTAACTGTCAGATTCACTTATAATAAAGCACAGAACATTTGTATTTCAAACTTTCATGAACATTTTGATACTAGAACAAATGCTGTAAGTTTGAAAAGCATACGTAAAGAAAACAATAACATCCTATGATCTCTTACCTTCTACCTAGTTCTGGCCTCTCACTGAGTATTAGTGTGGGATACTGTGCTACAGGGAGAGATACTAAGGAACAAAAAAAAAAAGGTGAAATACTTTAAGTTATAATTTTCTATAGTGAAAAGAATATGTAAACTGCTCCATTTTAGCTCTGAAGCCACTCTTCATTCACAAAATGTTGACCACTCTTACTGCCAGATTTTTATGAAGAATAAAAGAAATTGTCTTACAACCATTTCCTGAAATACAGTGATTTCACAGAAATGCTTCTGAAGACTGTATCATCATCCATGCTGTACCACCCTGCTCTGCCAGGCACCACAGATAAGGCTGCATCATATCAGGCTGTCATCCTCAGAATACGGGTTAAGTAATCAAAAGAAAAATGGAATTGCTATGTATTTCAGATATCACAGAAAAATAATTAAAGAGCATTAAACATGCCACTCTAGAGTTACATGACTGTTCGGCTATGTGATTTTGGAAAAATTATTAAAATATTCCTAAGCTGGGCAGGAGAAGTGGCTCACCAGTAGAATGTTTTCCTGGCATCCATGAGGAAACAGTTTCAATCACCAGCACTACATGTACAGCTAAATGGAGGAATAAACAAAAATCAGATGAAAAACTACCTCTCACTCTTTCTTTTAAAAAAAATCTGTTTTTGCATCTCTAGGGATGAAATAAAAATATCTTTCCATACAGTTTTTAAGGGGCACCTCAATGATAAAAACAAGAGGGAATATGGCACATAGTAAGCAGCCAATATACACCAGCTATTAGTACCAATCCACAGTCCATGTGTACCTGCCTTCTAAAATAACAATACGTTTCTCCACTAACTTCAGTATTTGATCCTGTGGATGGATAGCTTAATGGAAATAGAGCAAAGCTGTCAAACCAAGTGTAGTCAGGCTTGCTTCATGCTTCAAGCACTAAATTATATTTGACATTTCATTTAAAAATATCAGAGTAATATAAGCCAAACCCCCACAACCAGTGTAGAAAGATGTGTTTTTTAAAGATGATAAATTATTCCACATTATTACGTGGTAAAATGGTACATTTCAGATACGTTTTTGCCAATTTTCCTTATTTAACTTGATTTTCCTTGTTTAACAGACTTGCAGATGCATATCATTTTAGGTTATTTATTTATCTCTAAAATATGATGAATACAATTCCATATTGTCTAATTTTACTAACATTAAAGTTAGATTTTAGAATACTGGTGCAAAGTGTCACGAATTAGAGTCAGAAAAACAAAATTAGGTTCAAATCCCTTCTCAAAAGGGGAAATTAAGAAGTATCAAAGAGTGCAAAGTTCCAGTAATGAGAGATGCATAAATCCTAGAGATGTACTATACAGCATAGTGCCTACCATTAAAAATAATATATTGTAAATTTTGTAAGAGGGTCATAATGGCCAATCTGAATTGTCAACCTGATTAGGTTATGAGGCTTCTGGGTGTATTGATGAGGGTGTTTCTAGGACAATTGGTATGTGGAACAGCAAAATGGAGTGGAGACCCATCCTAAGTGAAGGCAGCATTGTCCAATAGGTTGGAGGCTTGGATGGAATAAAAGTTGGAAGAACAAGGAAGCAGCAGCATATGCAAGCCAGATTCTTCTTAAACAAGTTCTTGATTGCTTCTGTGATTGCCTGAAGACCTCACAGTCCAGTTCCTTCACTCTTCCAAAGTGAACTCTGCCCAGTGACTCCCCAGAGAATTTTCAGACCTTTGGACTGTACTGGGGGTGATATCATTGATCCCTCTTATTCTGAGACTTCAGCTTCTTAGGATACACAACTACTAGTTCCTCTACCTCTCCAGCCTGCAGGTGGCCACTGAGGAACTATCCAGCTTCTGCTTGTATAAGCCAATCAAGTAGACTCCCTTTTTATCATTGTGCATGTATACATATGTGTACACATATCCTGTTCTGTTCATCCAGAGAGTTTGACTAATACAAGGGTATATCAAGTATTCTTATCACAATTATTAACCAAAAAGATTAGAAAAATACTTTTGGAGGTGATAGATATAGTTGTGTCATAAACTGCAATGGTTTCACCTGTGTATCATCATCTTCAAACCCATAAAATTATGTACAATATGCGTATACAGCTTTTTGTACATCAAATATGCTTTAATACAATGATTTGAAAAGTTCCCTGTGTTCTGCTAATCATTACGTCTGTATTTTCCAAAGATGACTACAACAATGTATGGCATAAATATTTCCTCCCCTTCAACCTGGGAAGACCTTCATGACTGCTCAACCAACAGGGTATGCTCAAAGTGTCACTTGTAACTTCCTTGCTTCAACATAAAAATAGGCCATACTTGTGCCCCACTTCCTTGGAGAACTAATTTTAGGAACGCAGACAATGCCCTGTGAGGAAGTCCACACAGGTGCACATGAGGAAAACATGGAAAGGCCATGTGCATCTGCACAGTCAGCACCGACATCAGCTGCCAGAGATGTGCATTAAGCTTTCTTCCAAAACTTTCAGCCTAGTCAGGTGACTGACTACCTAGTCAGGTGACAGTCACCCCTAGTCATCATGTCCCTGCTGCACTCAGTCCAAGATCCTGAGCTTCAGGATCTGTAATATTAATGAAACGATTATTGTATGGCAGTAAGCTCCAGGGTGTTGAACTTTTTTTTTTAAGAGAGAGGGACAGTGAGAGAGAGAAAGAAAGAGAAACAATTTTTATTCACTTTTTCATGTGGCTTTCATTGCTCTGAGACATTGTCGTGTACGTGGTGCTGGGGTTTGAACCCACGCACTTGCACATGCTAGGCAACCACCACAACTGCCAAACCACTGCTCCAGCCCCCAGGGTGTTTTAGTTTGCAACAATATTATCTGGAATGTTGACCTTGGGTCAAATTCACTTCCCGTAGTCTCTAACATAGGGAAAATAGCACCCAATAACCCCAGACTGATGTAGAATATATGACTCAGATGAAAATACTCAAAAGTCAATATTCACAGTCTTCTCCATTCCCAGACCACTGAGGTGATATTTGTGTTTATCTGCACCAGAGATTTTCAGATGCTCATCAAGATAACGATTAAAAACTGAGTACAGGAAAAATAAGAGAGAGAAAAAATACCCTAAGACTTCTATAGTATGAATGCTTAGTACATACCCAAAGTCCACATGGTAAACCTTGCTACCCAGGATGGTGTTACTGGGTGGTCATGGATCCTTTAGGAAACAATACCAAATGGGTTGATTTTAGATAACCAAGGGCATGCAGTGAAGGAGATGAAAACCCTGTTTTCTCTTTTTCATTTCCTGACCATAAGATAATCAATTTTGTCTGTCATGTGCTTGACAAGATGTGCTTAATTCCTCACCCAAAGCAGTAGGTTGCAACCAATCATGGTTTGCAACCTCCAAAACACTGGTCCAAAATACACCTTTTGTCTTTGGAAGTAGATATTCTTATTCATTTGTTACAGTGATGGAAAGCTAACACACATATATTTCTAAAAAGTAAAATTACCCAAATACATGAAGAGGAATTTTAGAAAGTTTTGCTAAGGAATTTAAGGATTGAATTTTAGAAAGCTTAGCTACAAATCTGATTTCCATATATCTTGAATAATTTCAAGACAGTTTTAGAGAAAATGAGACTTTTTTTAATGCTTTATATAAATATGCATTTTGGATATGACACTGCCCTGAATGGGCCTTAATCAAGAGTCAGAGGACCCAGTTTTTCTTGGGTTGCAGCAAGGTAAATTCAGAGCTTGTTAAATAGTAAGAAAGAATTTCATAAATAGGCTCTCAAGACCATAATAATATAATAATATTTAATTGTAATCGTAAGTTCTGATACAGAAATACCATGAACATTTTATCAGCCTCAGAATTTACTTCATAATACCTAGCTAGAAAAAAATTATTTTTTACTTTTGTTCAACTTTCTTTTTCACATCAGCAAAATAGTTTTACCTCTCTGAAAAAAAATTTTCAAAATAGAGATTTCAACAAATATTTACTGAATGCTTTTTTTGTATAAATATCATATATAAATAAGCATATGTTGAGCATAATGTAAAGATGTATATACATATATATTTTATATTCCTCAAAAAGCCTATATTTTATTTGGGAAGAAAACAAATAAGCATCTGATAAATATTTAAGAGCTGGATTATGATTTAAGCCAAGAGTAGAAGATTCCTCACGAAGCACATCAAGAGTAAAACACATAGCACAGCTCTTATGTGCTCCAGGAAGTACTGATTAGATTTTAAAAAGGTTCAGAAACTTTTTTATAAAGCAAATGCTAAATAAATAAGATCTTGCAAGAGAAATAATACTGGATATGTAGAAAGAAGGAAGGCAGGCACTGGGATCCAGGAATAAAGCTGACAATTCATTTATGTATGTTGCTTGGTTGGTTCACTTGCTTTGCCTGGTTTCCATTCAGGAAACCAACTGTACCATAGAAGATATGTATACAAGAACTCAATAATAAAAGTGAAAAAAGGCAAATAACATGCTGTGGGAAGCTTAAACTTTTCCCTATAATCAAATAATCAGTCACTGTAGAAGGAAATAAGATAAAAATATTTTTCAATGCCTACTCTGAAAGCACCATGCAGGATACATTGCCAAATATGTAATAGTAAGGGCATGGACCATCACAAATTCTTAAAAATGTAAAGATTAGAAGAAGATTTAAACATCAATGAATCTACTCCTCAGATTTAGAAATGAAGAAACGTTAGGCAATTTTCATAAACACATGAGCCAGTAACAGGCAAAGCTAGACTAAAAACAAACTTTTCAGATATTAACTCTACTACCTCTTTGATACTATAGCATACCTCCTTTCTATGCATTATTAGTTAAATATCCTGGCAATTGATCACATAACCCCAGGTTTAATCCATGCCTCACTGCAAGACAGGATTCCTCACACTTCAAGAGAAGAGGAAGTCTTTGAACTGTGGTGTTCTGGAAGTCTCAGAAGATAACATTTCAGTCATGAGATTTCATTAGAATAATAGTAATATATTTATATGGACCTTGTCACAGTGAAGCTTACATAAATCATGACTAGATATTACATCATCATAAACTCAGCATTGAGATAAGGACAACTACTTATCCTTGACAGTTAAGAAGAAATCTTAAGCAGGCATTCACAAAGTATCTACACAAGGACACAGAATTTTTTACATGTCTCAGTTACCTTCAGATATTAAATTCTGCTTTGTTCCTGCAATGTGTTTAGAAGACAAGAAAAAAAAGAAACAGAAATGAAAGCTTATCCTGTACACTAATCAAAATTGTAGAAACTATATCCCAGCTAACACTGCAGAGCCAAATGTTATTTCCATGCTAGGAAAGTTGCAATTCCATGGTAAATGGCTGGAGCACACTATAGAAAGAGCTTTCTGATATAGAGTGGAGAAATGAACAGGTTAGGTTAATAGAACAATTTTATAACTTTAGTATAATTGTAGGTAAGCATTCTTGCTTTAAATCTTACTCTATTTGCATCATGTAATGCTCAATATTAATATTCACCAATTTATAAAGAATGGTCATTTTTCTAATTGTAAAATTGACTTTCTTCTTAAAGGAAACATGAGGCTGTGCAACGATTGTGACCAAAGCTAAAGCATCACTACCAATTAGGTACAAAATTTCAAATCACACGCCAATTACTTCAAATAGCAAGGACTGCTTGAAAGTAGGCACAAGGTAAACTGGCTAAATGAACATTATCAGTTTCCCAACTGCCTATATTTTTTAAAAAATTTAATCAAAATGTTTAAAAGGTGGAATCATAAATACCATCTCATTTAACATGTCACAATCCCACAGGTCTAATCCCCAATTTAAACTATTTTGTAATGCTAACAATTTGCTAACATTATATTTTTACAGACACATATATTATATATATCCACATACATACATATGTATCATGTATGTTATCTAATAACAAAACATTTTCCATACTTGTAGCACTCTTTAAATTTGAAAACAATTTAATATTAACTATTTCTAAAACATGTCATGTATACATCATTTAAAACATCAAAATTACTTTTCCTGTAAATCAACCAGGTGCTGCATACATTTTTGATGACATTGTCTCACAGTATTTTATAGTAATCTATTTCACATTTTCACCCTTTCCCTAAATAGCAGCAATTCTCATATCAGTCCATTATAAGATACACTCAGACAGTAATATGTAAATATACATGAGGATTCAGAGCAAAGGCCTTTCCAAGGCTGCTTTAAACAAAGAATAAAGGAGAAATGATTTCGGCAGTAAAAGAATCAGCAGGGACCAGAAAGTGCCAACTCTGATTAGAAGCCTTGAAAGCACTAACTTCAGCATCTCAAGGTACAATAGGATTTTCAATAACTCACCCTGCATCACAGCGCTTGTAAGTAAGTGGTAAGAGGTGATTGGAGGGGGAAACAGAATTTGACCTTTCCTTACTGAAGTGAAAGAAGAAGTTCATCCATTGAACTGGAAGCTTTTAGTGGAGTTACTAGAAGACAAAGCTTCATGCTTGAAAGGAACGAAAGTGCAGAGCTTTACAGTTTTATCAGAGAAGATGCTTCAATCAGTTTGCATTTGATTGAAACTCAAAAGAATTCCTGCAGAACCAGTGAATAGTCACCTTTAAGATGCAAAGTTTATCACAGTTTTCTCTTTATTAAATTCAACATAGGGAACATTGCCAAATGCAGTAAGTCCTTCAGAAAGCATTATTGTACTGTACAGCATATCAAAGCATATTGAAATTATCTCTATAAAACAAAACATAGAAATGTGAATTTGTGAGATGTTAAAAAAATCAGTACTATGTTCAGCTGCTCTTTCTATGTCACATTGCTCCCCCCTTCATTGAAAGCTATTGTTAACAAGCTCACATGGGAATATCTTATTTGACTTGCCCATAGAAGATCCAGTATTTTAAAAATGAATTTTAAATCCTTGATGTTGCTGAAAAGATAGCAGATACTAAGCAAGTTTTGTTTTGAGTTTTTGTGTTAAACTGTTTTTTTTTTTCTTAAGAGAGCGAGGGATAATCAGAGAGACAGAGACGGAGAGAAAGAATGAATATATCAATTTTATTTAGTTTTTCTTGTGACTTTCACTGCTCCAACACTCACTGTGTACGTGGTGCTGGAGTTCAAATCCACATCCTCGCACATGCCAGGCAAGTGCCATAACTGCTGAGCCACTGCCCCATCCCCTGTTTTGTTTTGTTTTTTCTTAAAACGAGAACTTCTAGTGGCTCAGGAGGCTGAGGCAGGAGGATCCAAAGTTCAAAGCCTGCCTGAGCAATTTAGTGAGGCCCTGAGAGTAACTGATTGAAACCATGTCTCAAAAAAAAAAATTAAAATGGGCTGGGGATGGGGCTGGAGCAGTGGCTCAGCAGTTATGGCACTTGCCTAGCATACACAAGGATATGGGTTCAAACCCCAGCACCACGTATACAACCAAGTGTCAAAGCAGCAAAAGCTACATGAAGAACTAATGAAAATTGATTCTCTCTTTCTCTCTCTCACTGTCCCTCTCTCTTTAAAAGGGGGGGGGCAGGGATGTGATTCAGTGGTTAAAAACCACTGAGTTCGATCCCCAGTTTAAAAAAAAAAACGAGAGAGAGAGAGAAGGAGAGAACTGAACATCTACTTGGACTTTCTGGACATTCTGCTCTGTACCTTCTTAACCAGGGTAAACTGCACAATTCAAAGTCACTGGAGAGGAATAATGGTTCATCAACATGTATTTCATGTATTTTTTATCCTGGAACTAATTCTTAGTCATTTAAAAGGAAAGAAGCAGGTCTGGTCTGCCTTTGAAGAAGATGAATCATCACTTATTCATTTCCTTTTGCCCAAAACATTGCAAAAAAGATAGTAAATAAATATGAAGTTCATGGATAAAAAAGGAAGGTAAATAAATAAATGAGTCACAATACTACTACAAGATGGTACACTCACTAGAAACTCAGTAAGAACTTAAAGACAAATGCTACACTCTGGAAGGTGGGTGGAGAGAGGTGCCTTGGGAGAAGAACAAGGGCAATGAAGGAAAAGCTGTATTTTACGAAGTGTTATTGAAGAAGGACTCTGGTAATCAGCAAGAAATGATGGGACCCCTAAATAGCAGAGAGAATTAGAAAGGCAATCTACAGACACACACACACAGAGTTGGCAAATTCAACGGAGCTCCTGTAGGGAAAAGGTAGGTGGGGGAAGTGCAACCATCCCAATCGAGCAGTACAGAGGTAATCCTAACTGCAGAATTTTACTCTCCTTATAACTTTTAGATACAGTTAGGTGATTAGTCTTATTTCTGGTCTACAAATGATTGTTCTGCTCCAAAGAAGCAATGCAATTTGGGTGTCCCTCAACTCCAGAACCCAAGTATTATTAATCACTTCTGACACCAGGCTCAGGGGCCACCAGCTGGACCCCTTGATGTTGCCAGAAGCCTTGTGTGCACAACTCACTAGACAGAAGATAGGCCACACAGCATCCTCAGGTTTCAGGAGCAGAGATTTAACAGCCAGCCACAACCATGGGCCTCACATGTGCTTGCTGGACAGGAACAAGGGAAGGTTTCTTCCCTAACCAAAAACCTTACAACTACAGGGTTTCAAAGCTGGGGTTGCCAAGTCCCAGCTTCACCTGTGCCTGGCCATTCAGAAAGGGGAACGATTCCAGCTGATTCCTGGAGCTCCAGGAAAGCTGCTACCAGTGGCTTTAACCTCCAGAATAATCTGTACTCATCCAGAAGGAACTAGGGAAGTGCCTCTGGACACTCAGGCACTTGTGCCCACCCATGTCCTGCAGTTGTAGGACTGTGTTTACCAATGCCACAAGCCTCATCTACACCACATCTTGTCTCATATGACCTACTGATATACCCATTCATGTTCTGCAACTCTGAGACTGTAACCAAAGACACAGGCCCCTGCACTGCCGTGCTCAATCCACATGACCCAGGGAAGAGCTTCTCCATGTCCTACATCTCCTGAAGCATGGATACCAATGCCATGAGCCCGGTTACCTTCACATGCCCCGGGGACCTAGGGAAGCTCTCCCATAACCCACAGATTTTGATCGCTGGTATCAAAAGCCTTGGTACTTCTTGTACTTGTCTCTTGAAATCTAAAGATGGTGTCACCTCAGTCCCACAGCTCCTTGAGAGTGACTAACAGCACTACAAATCCTAGCATCGACTGCAATCATCCCCCAAGACCTAGAGAATATCTCCTTTGTGTACCACAACTTGAATCCACAATTACCACTCACACACCCCACTATCACCTATGCTTATTTCAGTACCTGGAGAAGACACCATGACATTCTTTGGTTTCAGAACTATGGCAGCAGGTACCATAGACCCAAGCATCTCCATACACATGCTAAGCATAAAAGGGAAATATTCCTTTACATTCTGTGGTCTGGGAACCACGACTGCTGGTGCCACAACCCTGCACATGACTTGTGCTTGCCTTGAAGGACCTGGGTATGGTTACTTGCACATCACGCACCAACATGACTATGGCGGCTACTACTGTGAGCTCCAGTGGCAGGAGAGTGGCTTGCCTCTGTAGACATAAGACACACATGTGCTGCAGAGCACAACTGCCTTCAAGAACTGCTGAGGCACTCACAGACACTGCTAATATCAAAGATCATGAATAACAGACAATGCTTCTGAACCCCCACCCTGTAACAATGACCAAAGAACGTATCAAAGAACGTATCAATCCTATGTTCTATCAAAGTGGAAAAAAATTCCTAAAAAAGCTCCTTGATCAAATTTGAAGAGGTAAATATTACACAAAATGTAGAGACATCACTTTTAGAACACAAGAAACATGAAAGGAACTAAGATACCTCCAAAGAAGAACAATAATTCTTCAGAAATATATGCCAATTTAAACAAAAATAATAAATGCCTGAAAAAATTAAAGCAGTAATACTACGGAAATTCAATAACATGTAAGTGAATATGGAAAAGGAGTACAAATCAATGATAAAAAATTAGGATATGAATGAAAAAATATACAGAAATAAATGTCATATATAAGAATCAATTAGATATCATGAAGCTACAATCTTTAATCAGGGAAATAGAAAATGTAACATAGAGCTTCTGCAAAAGACTCAAACAAGCAGATGAAGCAATTCTTGAACTTCAGGACAGGTCTTTTGATTAATTGACCCAGTAAATACGTTTTTAAAAAGAGAAATATAAAACAGCTAAAAAGAAACAAAGTCCACAAGACTATGAAACACAGTAAAGTAACCAAATATTTTCATTATGATTATTCAATAAGGCAAAAAAGGAAATAAGCTGCTTTATTAAATAAGAGCCAAAAACTTTCCAAGTTTTCGAAGGAATATGGGCATCTAGATACAAGTAGTTTAAAATGACACAACTAGATGAAATAGACCTTCATCAAAATAGTCCAAATGTCAGAAACATAAGACAAAGAGATAATCTTTCTCAAAAATAGCAAGACAAAATCATCTACTCACATATAAAGGAATGCCTTTTAGAATTACAGAAGATCTCTAATCAGAAGGCTAAGAAGCCAGAAGACAAAGACCTAAAAGATACTGGACAATATATTCAAAATAGGGGAAATTAAAAAAAGAATGAGAGCAAGGGAGAAAGGAGAAGAGCAAATGAAAGGAAGAAAACAAACAAGAAAGATAAACTGTAAACCAGTAACACTAGACTCAGCAAAATTATCCTTCAAAAAGGAAAAAGATGTAAAGTCATTTCCAGATGAGGAGAAACTAAGGAAACCAGTAGTATAAGAAATACTTAACAGAGTTCCACACAAGTTTAAAGGTAACTATGAAATAACTTGAATATATGAAACTCACTAGGAGAAATACATGGAAGTGGAAGAAAAGAGAATCCTTAGCATTACAAAAACTTTGAAATCAGAAATAAAATTTAAACGATGTGGAAATAAACAATATACAAATCAAGCAACATTCAATTAATAAAATAACAAGAGTAAGTTCATACCTGTAAGTAACAACCTTCAGCGGATGAAGGGATAGAGAAAATGCAGTACACACGCAAAATGAAATCTTGTCATTTTCAAAAATTAGATGAAACTAGAGGCCATCATGCTATGAAACAACCTAAACACAGAAAAGCAAACACTACTTTGCCTCTCATTTTTGAAAACTAATAAATCAATTATGTCGAATGGAATTCAACAGTGGTTCTAGAGATGAAGAGGAAGAGGAAAGGAAAATAGTCCAATAAGCAGCATCCACACAGTATAGCGATCACCTCTTGTTTTTCTGTTTGGCAGCAGGGTAACTATTGGTTGAGACAATCTATGACATATTGAAGAATGACTACCAGTGTACGCAACTCCCAACACATAGAATTGATTCATGTTTGAAATGATTATCCTAATTAAATAATTGCACACACGTATTAAATCACCATAAAATGCCCTGTAGAGACATACAAAGACTGTTTCAATTTTAGTAATTAAAAAGATAAATGTTACATTCTACCAAATGCACTAAGAAAGAAAAGTAAAAATAATGTGCGTCAGTAAGGTGAGCATCTAGCAATGTCTGAGAGTGGCAACCAGGATACTAGCTGCCAAGTACACGTACCTCATAATCCTCAAAACCTACAAATCAACTTCTTAAGTAAACTTCCAAATTAAGGATGTTGAAACAGCAAAATGATCCTGAATTATCCTGGTAGACTCAATGTAATTACCAGGATCCCTTGAGAGCAAAGGAGGAATAGGAGTCAAAACAGGGGCTGTGATGGTGAAGGCCTAAGTCTGGGCAGCAATCATTGGCTTTGAAGACACATCACTTACTGGGGCCTCCTTCCTTAGGAATGCAGCAGGCCTCAAGGGAACACCCTCTTTCCCTGAGCCTCCAGAAGGTCTAAAATCCTGACAATACCTGGATTGGCGCTAACCCAGTCAAATCTGACCTCCACAAAGTAACAATTTTGTTTTATTAGAACACTAAATTTTTTACCTCATTACAACATAAGCATGAAAACAATAAGGGGGCTATTATGCTATAGTTTGTACACTGCTGTTCATGAAAAGGAGTTATTTCCATTTAAAATAAGAGTATGAACAAAAAAGCACATGTGCCAGAAGTTCTAACCTGTCCATTTTAAAGGATGCTGTTTAATCGAGGCAGGCATACAATACAGAGGGATGTGCCTGTGGCAGATGTGCGTGTTAAAGGGGGAATCTACTCAGCTGATGTTTAAGCCAAAGTTAATTAAGCTAGAAGTGCCATCCATCTGAAGTTTTCTGTCTTAGTATTCGAAAATGTAGTTGTTAACAAATACTTCAGATTTTCAATTTAGAAATGACTACTTTCTTTTCTTCTTTGTTAGATCCTAATCACCAAGGGAATTCACAATTACAAATAACTCTAAACCTTGAAAGATAGAAAGCCAACAGGCCCGTATAAATATGCAAATTTTCTTTATGACGCTTTTAAATGAACCTGCTTTCTCTATTGTGCAAGGATGATAAGTATCCTATTGCACTAATAACCTTTCAATGTTATTAACTATGTTTTCCTTTTTAGGTCTAAAATAAGTACCTGGTTGCTGGTTAAGAAAAATCTCTGGAGAGGAATGGCTGCTAAATGGTGTTTGTTTCTATAAACACAAAACATGTCATTAATCCAGTTTTATCCCAGAGAGGATAGTTGTTTACATGCATTATGGTGATTTTATTGTATCTTATTAAGGAATAATGGCAAACTAAAACAACTGCTTTAACACAGTCTTGTAATAAAAAGTAACGTTTTTGCTATTCTAATTACTTACACTCATTTTATCAGAGAATGAAGCCAGATATGTTTGGCTATGTTTGAGTCTTTAAAAAGGACTTCCTTTTTAAACAAATTTGAAATGGACTGCTTTTTAGCACAGGTGTGCTAAGCTGCTGTGCTGGACTATTCCAAAAAGCAAGGCCAAGTATCACTTGAAAAGAGCTGGTCACACCTCAAGATGCTTCCCAACAAATATGTTAGAGTAAAAATAACTCACAGAACTGCATTAAAAAAAAAGTGTGTAGGAACTAATTGCCCCATGTATAATTAATTAGCTAGGAAGTTAGCCACTTCCTTTGCTGTAGGACCAAATATAGGCATAATTAGTTACACTCCAGCAGTTATATACCTGTGGATTTGGATTAAAATGCTTTACAATGGTAGGTGCTTTGAAAAAATTGCTCTCAGTAATTTGTATCTCCCTCCAAATATAGCTGTGCATATATTTTAAACTCACTTTTCTTTAATAAACACAGTAGGTGTGTCAATGAGCTTCTGTCTTCTCCCTAACACCTGCTACTTTTGGTCTTTTTCATCATTCTCGTAGATGAGTGATGACATGAACTATGCTGAGAATCTTTCTGTGAACAAATATGGGGAAGACATTTGCATGGAAGCAGTTACTCTGATCATTATAAATGTCAGTTTTATTTTCTATAATATGAAATTGAATTCTTATTTGTAATATAGTATAAGATTCTCTTTTTGGCATTACCTTAGTAGCAAAAGCACACCACTGACAGAAGGTGAGATCTGTATTATCTTGATCCCCTTCACAGAAAGGAAGGCCAACTGGACTCCAAGTGGGATTTATTTCAGCATCCAGCTTAATTTAACAGCTGTGTTTTTATCTTAATTGTAGCCTACACAAATGCCACTGGTTTACTTTAAGGTTGCAAGTTAAAGTAGGAGTAAAGGGCAGAAAACCCAAGAACACATCAAGAGACAATCAAGCAGAATTAATTTAGGAATGGTTTTAGTACACTCTTGACAGACCACAAGTAGATAGTGTTATATGTAAGTACTTCATTGTCTATTCACAAGTTCCTATGGAAAAAGGTTTAAGAGCAACTGTCAACTATCTGTTGAAAAAAAGTCAGGAGTAGGTGTGAAATTCTGGTTTTAAAAATTGAAGTATTTATAATAGGAAAAATTTCACAGGATCTAAACTGTGTCTGGACACAAAAATTAGCCTATGTCTCTCTTGTTGATGAACCCCCAGACCACAAGCACAATGGCTGATATTTAGTAAATATTTATGGAATAGTGATGAGTGTGTAATTAATTTAGGTAAATTAATGTCTAATAAATGCAACCATCAGCTCTTCACAACCATCAGAAAAAC
Source organism: Aplodontia rufa (assembly GCA_004027875.1). NCBI lineage: Eukaryota > Metazoa > Chordata > Mammalia > Rodentia > Aplodontiidae > Aplodontia > Aplodontia rufa. Next base: position 998 of record PVKS010008452.1, on the reverse strand, counting down.
CAGCTTTGAACCAAGCTATGAATAATAGACTTATTATGTTAAGGGGAAAAGCCAGCTTGATAGAATCATCGCAAAGTTAAAAAGGAACAAGTTTGTACAGGGACGGATTGGTAGTTTTGAGTTTCAAAGCAAGTAACTGACTAGAACTGAAGACATTGTGACATTAATATTTTTGGTGCAGTGCATCATCTTCTAACCAGTGTTGATGAGCCAACTAATGTCAGGGTTCTCTAAAAAAACAGCACAAGTAGCAAGTGTATATATGTGAGTACACATGTGCTGTACAAAGAAATTTATTGTAAGAAACCGACTACTGAAATTATGGATGTGATAAATCCCAAGATCAATCGAGTGAGCAAGTAAGCTGGAGTCAATTGTACAGCTCCAGTTCAAAAATCAGTGTACTTGAGACCCAGGAAGATCTGACATTTCAGTAGTGTCAGGAGGCAGGAAAAAAAGAGAATGTACAGGAGATTCAGTCTTTATGGTCCATTCATGCCTTCAACTGACTGTGTGAGGCCCAACTATTTTACCATGGACAATCTACTTAGCTCAGTTTACTGATGTAAACATTAACTTCATCCAAAAACATTATCGTAGAAATACCAGAACAACATTTGACCACAGCACCCTGGTCAAGTTGGCCCATAAAATTAACCATCACATTTAATAAGCTATTTTGTTTCATTAGTTATTTGCCAGGAGTTAGTAGCTAATATGTTTACATATTCTCAGCACAATTTCACATACATGCTAAAACGTATATCCTCTTCCAGTATGTTTCAATTATGCTGGTTTCTGTTCCCAAACTTTTCTCTTTCAATTAATCTCACACTTAAACCAACGTAGTCAGATTTTTCTATTCTAATCTCATGATCATCTTATGGCTAGCAAATTTGGCACTGTGCTTCTAAATATGCAAACTATGTGAAAAGTTGGTAGTTATCCAGATATCATACAATATTCTCATAGTTCGGGGGCTGGAGCGGTGGCTCAGC
>PVKS010008451.1:0-68232 GCA_004027875.1 Aplodontia rufa | reverse complement strand
CCCCCACCCCACGTCGCCCCCTCTCCCGTCTCCTTCTGCCCCCCGCCCTGCGCCTCACCCTTCCGTGTACTCAGCCTGCAGCAATCCCAGGTAGGCCTCCCACTTATTGCCCACGATCTTGCCGCAGGTGAAGCAGCGCACCGGGATGATCATGGCGGCGGGAGCGGGAGGTGCGGCGAACCTGCAGGCCCCGCCCCGGGCGCGTCCACTAGGCGGGGGCCGCCCGGCCCGAGCCCCGCGTCCCCGCGTCTTCACGTCCGCCGCCGCCGCCGCCGCCCGTTCCCGCCGCAGCGAGGTTTCCTTTTCCGCGCGACCGGTGGTTCCTGGGGTCCGCACGTCTGCGGCAGGGGCACGCGACACCCCTGCCGGCCGCGGTGGTACCTCCTGGCGCTACGGTGTACGAGCGCGGCCGCAAAGTCGCCGGCGGCGGTTCGCGTTTCTCGTGTCCGCTTGACTGACAGCTGCGCGGCGGGAGCGGCGCGGAGTGGGAGGCGGCGCGCGCAGGTACCGCGCCGGCGGCGGGTCAGATCCCCTGTGCCCGAGCCCACCTGGACGCACGAGTCCTCGCGCGTGGGTTCCCGCAACAAGTGGCCGGCCCGGGCGGGGCAGCTCGCGGTCGGGCTAGTCTTCCCGCTGTCCCGCCGCGGATCGTCCCTGCCTGGGTCCTGCAGCGGCGTCCGGGGCGCCTGCCGCGGCATTTGCGCGACCACCTTGCCTGCCGCCGGTACGGTGACCGGGACCGACGTTGGCCTCCATTTCCTCCCTGGACGCCCTCTCGTACGCTTCGGAGCCCGGGGCCGGGGAGGTGGTCTGGGCGGGCGTCGTGGAGGAGGCGCGCTTTGAGTCAACCTTCGAGGATCCGGCTCAGGCCCAGGGCTGTACCTGCAGGACTTCGAGGTGGCGGGCCGCCGAGGACCTCGGGGACAGGGATGGGGTGGGGCGAGGCCGGTTCCAGCACCTTCTCGCTGTGCGGGTACTGCCTGGGAGGTGAGAAAAACAGGTAGGGGAGGCAGGAAAGCCTGGTGGAGGAGATGCGCTTTGGGATCTGGTGGGTGGGAGCAGGTTTGTTGGCCTTGGAGTTTAGTTGGGGAGAAGCTCTGTGGAGTCCCAGGCATCTGCCAACTGCCCGCTGGGGCGAATGCTGAACTCTGCCCTTGGTTGCAGGGACGGCCATGAAGGGTCTCCTGGGTCCTGAATGCACAGAGCCACTGACCACTTAGGGTTTTTGTCAACACCCTAACTCGGGACAGCTTCCCCAGCATTTGCCGTCCTCCGCAGGGCCACGTGCAGGGCCACGAGCAGAGGCTACTTCCCTTCCCTGCCCCCTCCTCCCAGGCTGAGTGGACGCACATCCTGCCCTGACCAGAGGGGCAGCATAGGGGCCCTGAATCACAGTGGCCTAGGGTCTGGCCCAAGCTCAACTGCAGAGGCTACCCGTTGCCGGAGGTGAGGGAGGCAGGGAATGGGGTCCGGGATGTCAGCAGGGGGACCCTGGGGATAAGTGTGGGCCGAAGACTTCCTGACAGAGGGGCCCAGGGCCGTCCCACCCTTACTCCTGCCTGGAGAGTTGTTTACTCTTAAGAGTCTGGAGAGCGGCCTGAGCCAACTCCACATTCCTGGAATTCCAAGTGCGTTGGAGCTTTTTGGAGCCTGTTGGAGGCAGTGGCACTTTCCCTCCCCTAGCTCCTCCCTCTAGCTCCTGATTGTCCCGGAGAGGACCTGGCCCAGAGAACCCTGAGGCTGCCCCTGGGCATGTGCTCTTCCCTGGCTTTCCTGGGTCAGTCCTGCCCTTAGCTGTGGACCAGGCTAGACCTGCGGACCCTGGGGAGCTCAGAAGTCAGCCCTACCCCTACTCCTACTTCCATCCTAGCTGGCATGTTCATCTGTGTGTGCCTGTGGGACAAGTCAGGCACACACAGATGCAGGTCACAGTGCCTGCTGGCTGGACTTGGGGATCCCTCTCCCCTGATGTGAGGTGTCAGCAGGTGGGACCCTGGCCTCCAGGAGGGTGCAGGTGGTGCCAGGAGCAGGAGGTGGTCAGCCTCCTGTGTGGGGTCCAGGGCACCAGGAAGTATGGTTGGCATCCTGCTGGCGTGATTCCTGCCAGAGGAGGGGTCACCAGGGGTCACGTCAGAGCAGAGGACAAGGGGAAACCCGTGATTGAAACTCTTTGCTGAGCTCTCCCCACCGTGGGCATGGCCCTGGCACAGGCTAGCTACAGATGGGCAATTGCTGGGAGGTCTGGGAGCAGACCCCTGGGCTGGATTGAGCTGGACATGCCCCTGGCCCCAGATCACAGCCTCTGTTTCCCCATCTGTGAAGCTCTGATGGGACCAGAAGCTCAAGGGTCCCAGTTCCCCCCGCCCTTAGGCTGGCCATGATGTCTGGCTGGGGGAGGGTGGCCATGCAACTCACTTTGGGAACCCCAGCCTTGCCTGAGCACCTTTGAGCTCTGGCTCAGCCCACCTGGGACAGATGTGTTCTGGGTATGCTTGGGGGGGGCGTGGCACTTGGGCCATGCGTGCTTGAGCCCCTTGCTGGCGCTGCACTCCCTGGCCATCTGGCTGCTGGACCCATGCTGAGGGGTCCAATGCATGCTGTCCCAGTGCCTCCACATTGTCGTGGGCCCTGGTGAGCACAGGTTCTGACCCTTTGGACACACACCTGGGTGGGGGCATTTGGGGATACTATCTTTTGCCATCCCAGATACCCAGATGTGATATGCTGAAGACAGCAGGGGCACAGGTAGCACAGGGGCATCTGGGCTTTTGGGTTGGTGTGCCTTGTTTACACTGTGGGTACCCCAACCCCCATTCCCTGTGACCTCCAGGAAGCACCTGAAGGTGCAGGGTGGGAAGTGGGAGAATGTGACCATGGAGGTGTCCTGCTCACACATCCCTGATCTCTGTCCCCTGAAGTGGGAGAGGGAGGAACAAGGGGTATGCCCAGTCTGCAGGGTCTCTGCCTGGGCTGGGCCCTAGGGCCCAGCAAGTCTGGTACCGGCTCAGAGGAAGACTGCTGAAGGCTGTGTTGGCAGGGCCTCTGCTCTCCAGCCTACACTGCTGGCCCTGCCTGCCCTGGGATGCTGTGGGCAACCTGTGGGTTTGGAAATTAGGGAGGTCCCTCTTAGAGCAGGGCATGCCGTGGCCAAGTGGGTACTGTGGTCTCCTGTGGCTCACTGCCCAGGGCTTCCCACTTGTATCCCCCACACACAGCTGAGGGCATCCTTGTCTGGGGTCCATGGTGGTGGGTGGATGAGCCTCATGGGACTTTGCCCGCTGGCTCCAGGGGGCAAGTGCTGGGTTCCCCTCCTGTTGGCAGCTGGAGGGGGGCGGCTTGGTGCACCTTGCAGACACAGGCAGCTCTCAGGGCTCTGGCCCAGGAGTGGGACACCAATGCATGAACCTGGGTGTGCAGGCATGTGTTGGATGTGAGCTTCTGCGTTTCCTTGTGTCCGTGTGAGCACATGTGTTCTCTGCCTGCTCGCGGCCTGTGCTGAGGCCCAGGGCCTTTGTGAGCTTAAGCTGAGGAGCAGCCCGTCAGAAAGCTGTGCTGGTGGCATTTCCGTCCCCTCGGTCCTGCCCTCCCGTGGAGAACCTCCCTAGTGTTGGTGGGCACCGCAACCCGGATGCACCTGTAGTGTGGCCTGCATTCTGCCTTCTCTCCTCCAGAGTCCAACCTGCTCTGGCTGTGCTGACCATTCCCAGCCTCCTCCCGTAGTGAGCCAAGGTAGGTCCTGGCCTGACTGGGCATGTGGTGGGCAGTGTTGGCCCGCCTCCTGGTCTTCCACACGTTGTCACCCCACACTTGCCTGCTGGCCTTTAGGTGCTGGGACAAACCATTTCCTGGGCATTCCCCGCTGTGATGAGGGGCTGGGCATGGGCCAGAATGTGCAGGACAGCCGCCTCTGCCGTGGTCATTTCATGCTGCTTGTGAATCTGGTTTGGCAGCAGAAGCAAGCAAGCCCAGTCCTTGCTGGACTGCCCTGGGGCCTGGGCCAGCTTTTCAGCTTTCAGGTCAGGTTGGGCTCCTGGCCTCAGCTGCTCCTGTGGGCATTATATGCAGGGTGTTGTGGAAGGGGAGGGGTGATGGGCACACAGGGACAGCATCCTGGACAGAGGGCCCAGTATGGGAGCTCAGACCAGGGCCCCTGCTTCCCCTTCACCCTGAGACCCTCCAGCACCTCACAGGCACTCTGCCCATCACTGCTGCTCTTCCAAAGTCTGACTGTGGGTGACCCACACGGCTGGCAGCTCCTGTTCTTGGGTCCCACAATACCAGCTGGTCTTCAGGGAGGTTGAAGATGTTTGTATATGCACTGCTGGGGATCAGGCTGTCCTGTGGTTGAGTCTGTGTGACCCTGGGCTGCAAGGCCACCCAAGCGGGCAGCCTGGCAACTGACCTCGCAGCAGGCGTAGGGGCAGCATGTAGTATGCTGTGGGTGGCGATTCTGGTCCTGGCAGTGGTCTTCTCCAGTCAGCCCTCCCTGGAACCTTGAGGCATCCACCCCACCAGTGCCCGCGTGTGCATGCATTTGCCCCTGCGCACATTAGCGCCCCTGGCCCTGCATGTCTACCCTTGGGCGTGTGGGGCTGGCTGTCGAGCCAGGGTAAGTGTGTCCCAGAGGTCTTGTGGGGTCATTGTTTGCTACCTGTTTTCTGGCAGAGCAGTGGGGGGTGGTCTCTTCAGGGCCTTGGGGGAGGATTCTGCCCCTTGGTTCCCTGCTGGGCTCCTAGAATATGTGCTGGCGGAGGCCCAGCAGAGAGCCCTGGGGAGAACAGCACAGAGAGGCAGTGGGAAGCCCCAGGCTGGTCGTGTGGTGGACAGGGACCTCCTGATAGGATTGCAGGTCCTCACAGAACCACAGGGGGCAGCAGAGGGCTGGTGCAGTGAGCCCAGGTTCTCCAGCCTGCAGGGGGTGGACCTCACTGGGCACCCAGGGTTTCCCATTCCATCTGCAGCCCCTCCACAGATGCTACCTCCCTGCCTCTCAGTCTATCCCTTTCTGAGGGCCTGGCCTCTAGATATGCTGATGGCACCCCTGCTTTCCTTCTGCCTGCCCTTTCCTCATTCCTCGTCCTGGCTCCACTCTTATGGGGCTCTTGGCGACCTTGAGTCCCTCTTTGGACTGCAGTTTCCAGGACATCCCCATGGAGTGGGTACCACCGTTTTGACCACCATGATGACAGGGAAGGCTTTGGTCACAGGCCTGACCCCAGGGTGCAGGGCACATCTATAGCTGCTGAGGTGCCCCCCACCCCCAAGCCTGGGGTGCCTCTCCTTGCCCTCCGAGCTGCAGGGAATCTCGGCTACATTCTGGTCTCACGACCACACTGTGGGGCCATTCTGATCTGCACCCTTAGGTAGGGCTGGAGCTTCAGAGACATGGAGTAGGCCCAGCCCCCGGGACAGAGGTCCCCCATCTTCTATTGTGGGCATGTGATGGGCCACTGAAGTTTGTGCACACTTGAGAGCGTGGTCATTGGTGCAGGTATCCATTTGCTGATGCCTGGGAGTGGGTAGGGTCTCTGGCTGCAGGCTGAAATTTGGGGCCCTGTGTTCAGAAATCACAGAGAATTTCAAGATGGTGTCTACAGAGCCTCCAAACCCGCAGTCACTATGTGGCTGCCCTTGAAGCTGATGCTGCTCTCCCAACCCTAGAAGGAGACCCATCCTGAGCGCCTGGCTTGCACAAGGCAGTCCGGTTCCCATGGGCCTGTGGAGGGCCAGAGGGCCGCCTGGATTCTTTGGGCTCACTCCTGTGTGCCTCTATCCCGGACCCTCCTTCTAAGTGAGACAGTCTCATGGCAACGCCTCCCTGGCACCCAGGACTTCTCAAGGAGCTTGGAGCCAAAGCCAAGTTGCCACCAACAGCAACGGGTCACCCTTAAATTTGCACATCCTTTGTATAGTCCGAGGTCAGCCACCTGCCACCGGCAGCTGCCCCGCTTAGTCCACCCTCTCAGACGCTGCTCCCGGCCTCCTGGCCTCCGCGGGCCTCGTCCTCCCCCCCACCCCCCGAGTATGGGGGCGCCGTGATTGGCCGGTAGGGCGGGGCGGTGCGGCGCGGGATTGGGCAGCCGGCCGCGGGGCGCGGCGGCAGGCAGGTGTCGGGAGGCGCGGAGCCGCGCGCCCGCTGCCACCGCGGGGGACGGGCCAGGGCGGGATGGGGCGGCCCAGGGCGGCGGGCGCACGGTGCTGACTGCGGCCGGAGCGGACGCGCCTGGCGGACCCCCGGCCACCCCGGCGCTATGCGCCGCTCGAGCACGGACGAGTCCACGTACCGGCGCAGCCCGTCGCCGGAGGGCAAGGAGCCGGGCTTCGCGCGCGGCGGCCCCTTCCGGCGCTGCAGTAGCTTGTGCGGGCGCGCGGGCGCCGGGGACGCGGGGGACGCGGGCGGCCCCTTCGGCCTGCACGCGAACCCCGGCCCCAAGGCGGCACAGGCACGCTACTCGTCGCCCAAGGGCAACAAATACGTGGTCTTCTACCTGGACCTGTCCTTCATCTTCCTCCTAGAGCTGAAGCGCTGCAGCATGGCGCGCGGCTGCCTGCAGGGCGTCAAGTACCTCATGTTCGCCTTCAACCTGCTCTTCTGGGTGAGTGCGCGGGCCGGCCGGGTGTCGCGCCCTCCCCTCCCGCGGAGACGGGACCTGTCGCGCACGTGCGCACCACCGGGCGGGGCGGCGCGGGGCACTGCGCCCCCAGAGGTCTGGGTTTGAGGGTGGTCAGCGCCAGCGCGTACCTCCCCTTTGCTTTTTCCGGGCCCTCCACAGCCCGCGTCCTCGGCTCACCCTCATCTCCTTGCACCGCCTACTACGGACCCCGTCCCCAGGGCTGCCCTGGGGAACTTCTGCCAAGCCTAGGTGGGTCCCAGTCTCTGTGTGCACAGCCAGAGCAGCTGGGCACTCAAGGGTGAGCTGCTTCCAGGTCCGCTGGTGTCCCCAGCCAGCAGGAGAGGCCTCAGGCTTGGGACTTTACTGCTGGTAGAGCAGAGGGTGACCCCCTCCAGCCTGGATGTAAGCAGCTTTAACCCCAGAACAGTACAGAGGAGAGGAGCCAGGGCCGGTTCCACACCTGGCTGCTGTGCAGCAAGCTGTTAGACCTGGACCCTACAAGGAGGCTGGAGTTGGGGGTGACCCCTGTTACCTGCACTGGTCCAGGGGCTTCACTGGCTGGACCAGGGAGGCTTGATGGAGAATTACTGCCCAAGGTCATCCCAAGCTCTGTCCTTAATTCCTGTGCCAACTCTCCCTTTTACAACGGAGTGAGGAGATGCCACTGACCCCAGACTTCAGAGATGCTACCCATGTGCACATGGTCCAGTTCAGGGCAGCTGTGCAGAAATCTGTGCCACCTTCTTGCCAGGGCTGGGGCTCACAGGGGAGGGCAGTCTGCCTGGGCTGCCTGTGGGGTCACCCTGGGGTTTCTTCTCTGCAGGAGGTTCCTGAGAGGGGCAAGCCCCAGGGCTCAGGGGCACCCTGCAGGCTGGGAGGCAGGTAGCAAGCAAGGTGTGTGTAGGCAGGGACTGTGCCCACCACCAAGGAAGAGGTGAATGTCATTGGGCAGCTTCGGTGGGCACCATTGTGGTCAGTGCTGAAGTTGTAGGGTCATCAAGTTCCCAGTAGTGGGAAGGGGACTGAGTGCAGGTGACCAGAGCTGACCACTGTGGGTGTTGCTGTGAGGTGATGGGCAGCCTAGTGGCAGGACAGGGGCAGGAGTTGGGGGACTGGCAGGCTGCTGGACGTTGTTGGTTTAGGGAGGCAGAGGTCCCTTCTCTGCTCACTCCTCCCTGACCTGGACACCTGCCTGTAGGGAAGAGGAGAAGGGAACCTAGAGGAGGTCTGTGTGCTCAGGGGCCCAGGCAGGACTCTGCACCCCACAGAGGCTGCAAGGCACACTCTGCATTCCTGGGAAAGAACAAGCCAGCAGCCCCTGGGGCCCTCTTGGGCTGGAAAATCCAATTCCCTTTTATTATCTCAAACAGGGTGCTGTACCTGGCCTACTCCCCGCCCCCAGCAGTGTGCCCAGTGGGTCCAAGGCCAGGGGCCAGAGCAGGGGCTTGGTCCTGCCTGCAGCTCAGGGGGTTGGTGACCACTACCAGGAACACACAGAGAGGGCTGTGAACAGGCAGGACTGTGCTAGGAGACAGCTGTGCTGGGCAGGGGAGCTTCCTGCCTTTTCCTGAGGGGGACAGGCAGCAGGTGAAAGGGGTGGGGCTAGATCACCCCTGACCGGTCCTGTCGGAGGGTTTTGTCCCCATTCCATCTCCCACTCACATTGGGACTTCCCCTCCTGTGTGGCTATGTTGGCTCCCAGCTGGAGGTAACTGCTGCAGCTGGAGTTCAGAGGGCACCAACACCTGTTGGGATACCCCCGGGTAGCCACCTTCTCCAGCCTTTGAGGTGTGCACTGCCGGGTGGCTGGTTAGGGCCAGGTCTCTCAGTGGGATGTGGGTGTCCCCTGGCGGCCAGTCCTGCAGGCGAGTCCTAGTGCAGGGCCCATGTGCGAGGCAGGGTGGGCCACAGTGGTGAGGGGTGGGAGCCATGTGGCCCCTGAGACCCATGTGTCATCAGCTGGGCCTCTGCCAGCAGAGCTCTTCCCATAATGGAAGTCCAGTCCCCAGGGGTGGAGAGGCAGCATAGCAAGCTCTTCCTGCTCCTCCCGACTCCTGTGCTGAGCTTGGGCACTGTCCACCCCCATGAGCAGGCACTCTGGCCAGTGGCCAGTCTGAGTGGGGTCAAGCTTCCCAACAGGGTGAGGTGGCCTCCCTGGCTCCACCATGGCCAGCTGGCCTGGGCCTCAGCTTGCAGCCTCCTCCCAGACATGGCTGCCCCTCTTGGACTCTGTGAGAAGGCCTCCCTCCCCCAGCCCTTCCCAGCACCTGGCTCAACAGAAGCCCCCAGCTGCTCCTTGCATGCTGCGGTTGGGACTGCCTGGTGACAGGGTGGGGCCAGAACCCTGCCTGCCAGCCCCCCTCCCGCATAGCCTAGACACTGGGACCTGAGCAAGTCCTGCCTTGCTGGGGCCTCAATTTCTCCATCTGCACTGCATGGAGGCTGTATCAGTGGGGTAGATCAGGACCCTCATCTTCTGCCTGCCCTCTCAGTGCGAAGTGACAGGAGCTACCCTGGCCCTGTCCTGCCTCTGCTCCTGGGCAGAGGCCTTGCTGAGCCCTTGGTCTTTTTTACCCCTAGGGAACTGAGATGATGTCTGACAGACAGCAGCCCCTGTCACTGGCCCTTGAGTAGGGGTCTTGGTTCTGATGGAGGAGGGGACCCTAGTCTGGCAAAGGTCTAGGACATGGGAAGCCCTGTACAGCCAACCTTTGTCATGGGGATGACAGGAAAGCACACCAGTGGGAAACAGTCCCAGCTGCACTGTGGAGTAGGTAGTTTCCTCATGGGCTGTGGTGGCAGTGGCTGTGTAGAGTAGAGGGCCACTGCCCAGCTGTGGGGTCTGAGCTTGGTGGGCAGACCTCAGGAGAGGATGAACTGTACCTAAATTTAAGTAGACAAACTCACTCCACCTGGGTGACCAACTTCCCAGCCAAGAGCAGAAATGTTTCTGCCAACCTGGCAGGAAAGGGGCATCTAGACACAGCCTTGGCCCCTGCGGGGACCCGATCCTCCACCCTGTTCCAAGGACATGGCCAGCTGCCCTGCCATCTGCTACACTGCACTGTGTGGCTGGAGGGTGGTGGGTGGAAGGCCGGCTGGCACCAGCCCCTGTGGGCCTGGAGGGGGCACATTTGATGGATGCCAGGCACCACCAACCCCCAAAGCACAGTAGAGAAAGGAGGAGACTGAAACCTCCACACCAGGGCCAGCAGAGCTGAAGGGGAAGGTGAGCTATGGCCCAGGTGAGCTGTGCCTGGGGGCTAAGTGAGGTGCACAGACAGCAACTGAAAGTCCTGGTGCAGACTGGGGTGGCAGGACCCCCCTCTTTGTGGTCCATCTCCCAGGCACCTGTGGGGTCCCTGCCTCCTGCCTGGGGGTGCAGCCTCAGGGGCTCAAGGTTGGGGGAAGGAACACCGGGAAGGTGAGGCCCAGGTCCTGCCACGTGTGACCCAGGAGTGGTGCCACTGCTGTGTCCCACCACAGGTTCACACATACCCTGCCTTTTGCATCTGCCTCTGTGTCTAATGGGCATGCTTTCTCCACACTTCGGGGTCATAATTTTCCTGCCAAAATGTTTTAAAAGCTGCATGTGCAGAAACATTTTCAAGATCACAGGTTTGGAGACTTTTCAGGTCACGTGCACTCACTGCAGCCATGCACCCACACGTGGTGTTTGCGGTGGCTATCTGTGGGTTGGGCCCCAGGTGACAGTGGGGTGGCAGGGTGCAATATCACATGTGTATGACACTGTCAGGTGGTGGTGAAGAGCTTATGGGGGTGTGGCTGGTGTCAGCTGTCAGTGTGGGCTACAGCTGTGTAGGTGGCAGCAGGTAGTGTCTTTCCTGCTGACTGGGTGGTGAGCAGGTGCCTTGGGAGCATTTAGTTTCCTATCTGGGTGGGAGTGTGGGGTCCCTTCCTGCCCAGGTCTGGCTTGCCCAGGGACAGGGCACCCCCGTGGTGCCAGTCATTCTGCACAGTGGTGTCCTGCTCATGATCTTCCATGTCCCCTGGGGCCAGGATGCCCCAGCAGCTCACTTTCTTGCTGATGTGTGCTGTCTGCTCAGGGATCTGCCATGATGGTCAGGTGCTCAACTCCAAGGTGTGACCCTCCCAGGTGTAACTAACCACAGCAAGGGCTGCTCTGAGCCAGGCGTCAGGCCTGGGGTCAGCCCTGCGGGTTGGCATCTCCTGGGCTTCTTGCTTCCCTCTGGTGTCCAGCCTCCTCCATGCAGGTGAGCTGGCCTTGGGAAGCCCTGCCCTCTGGCCTCCTTGGCCCTACCAGGGAACTGGGGACAAGGCCACATGCACCTCTGCTAGCAATCCTGCACAGCAGCTCAGGTGCCCCACATACTACTCCACTGGGTCCTGAAGACCCTACAGGGCCGGGGACTGCGTGAGGCCACAGGGGCACATTGGGGACCCTGTCTGCCTTGGCTCTGAGAAGCTTTGTGTTTGGGGCATGAGGTTGTGGCCGTGGTCTGGAAGAGGACAAAGTGAGCAGGCACCTGCCCAGGCCTCCTCCATGCTGCCCCAAACTGAGGGCAGTCTCACCTGGAGGGTATCCAGTCCCCTCCCTGCCCTTGGTCAGCACTGTGGACAGCACCCCCCCCAAGTGCCAGTGCCTGGCCCTACCTTCATCCTGTGGTAGGACTTGTCCCATCTCAAGGGGACATCTGCAGAGCTGGCAGACCCTGGCACCCGTGCCACCTCGGACACAGGGTCTCTCATTATGGCAGCCCCTGCCCCTGGCCTCATGGTGGGTTTGCTCAGGAGCCATCCCAAGGTGTGTGCACAGGGACCTATGCTTTCCCTGTGTCTGGTCAGGAGCTGCAGCTCTGCCCTGGCCCTGGAGGGTCCCAACAAGCAATGATGACCAGTCTAAGCATCCTCCAGAGAAGGCCCTGAGCCCACAGCAAGCACAGGTGCCAGCTTTTAGCAGGAAGTATGGGGCAGGAAAAATGGCCACATCCACCCAGGGTGGATTGAACAGGTGAGGCTCTGGGTGCTCAGCGGGGCCTTTCCCATCCCTCAGGATTAGGCCCAGAGGGCCCAGGAATCCAGTGAGGGGTCTGGGCCCAGACCCCTGGGCAGGAGCTTCATGCCCTACCTTGCTGCACCCTCCCACCAGCTGGGCTTGACACGCAGTGTAATGTGTGCCTGGCAGCCAGGAAGGATGGGAGCCTGCAGCCTGAGTTGGGAGGCTCCATTGTGCAGACGGAGAGGGGCAGCATCCATCCACACCCAGGCTTCCTCGGGCAGGGCTGCTGTGGCCTTGGGTAGATGCTGTGTCTCCACAGAGCCCGCATGTCTGCCCTGGGGCTTGTGCAGGGTGCTCCCAGAAGCTCCACTCCAGGGGTGGCTTTTGCAGCCAGTGTTACAGCCTGGCCAGTCCTGTGTGGGGCAGGGACCCAGGGCTGCCCAGCCTTGCCCCAGAGCCTTTCAGCCATTGGTCCCTACCTACCCACCTGGGCCTAGCACACATCCTCTGCTTTTATCCCCAGAAGACCTTAGGGTGGGCTTGAGGGCAGAGCCACAGCTCCCGACTGGCCAGCCCTGCTCCCCGAGATCCTGTCACTGTCACCATAGCAGACCCAAGCCCACTTTGGATTCAGCCACCACCACACTTCCTCCTTATTGATTCTTGTGATAATGAGCAGTGAGTGCTGGTCTTGAGGCTGCAGGGAGCGGTCTGGGAGGTCCCAGTGTCTGGAGGTCAGGTGAGGTCCTCCTGCTTCCAGCAGTGCTGTGGTGGGCTGTGGCTTAAGTATGAGCAGAGGCATGAAGAGTCAGGGGGTCTCCTTGCTGGGTGACAAGGTATAGCCAGTGACACCAGAGGCCTGGGAAAGGTGGCCACACTGGGTCTGGTGTCTGGAATCCCTAGGGCCACCCATGGAAAAACCTGACCACATGAGGCAGTCCAGGGGGAGGACCTGCCTGTCCTGGTCTCCCTGTGGTGAGGACCTGGAGGCCAGCTTGGCAGGGGCAGACTGGGGATGCTGGAATGGTGCCTCGCCCTGGGAGGCCAGGGGGCAGGCGAAGGTGGGCTTGGGGGCTGCCTCAGGTAGTGTAGCCCCGTGGCCCGGCTCTGTCCGGGCCTCACCCTATGCCTCTCCCCTTGGGGCTGTGGTTCCAGCTGGGAGGCTGTGGCGTCCTGGGCGTTGGCATCTGGCTGGCCGCCACACAGGGAAACTTCGCCACCCTGTCGTCCTCCTTTCCGTCCCTGTCAGCTGCCAACCTGCTCATCATCACCGGCACCTTCGTCATGGCCATCGGCTTTGTGGGCTGCATTGGGGCCCTCAAGGAGAACAAGTGCCTGTTACTCACTGTGAGTGTGCGCGGTGTCCATGGACACGGGGCTCCCCCTGGCCCAGCCTCAGGCAGTGGGTGTGGGATGTGGGAGAGCATGGGGGCCTCACTCGACAGGTGGTGGCACCTGCTTGCACCTGGCCCCTCCCCAGCACCTGGCCCTGGGACGCACAGCGCTCACAGGGGCTTAGGAAGGGTCTCAGGGGGGTGGCAGACCAAGTCCTGAACCTGAGGCTTCGGGGTCTGAGGACACCTGTCTGGGTGAGTCCTGCTCAACCCCAGACTCAGGTCCCAGATGATCATGTACCAGTGGAGGTGTCCCAAAGGCAGCAGAGGGCCAGAGCCTGGGGAATGGGAGGTTCCCCTCAAGCTGCCAGGAGAGGCGGGGTGGCACTGCGGGCTGGTGGGGCTGAGGCCCTGCTCCTTGCCCTCCACAGTTCTTCCTGCTGCTGCTGCTGGTGTTCCTGCTGGAGGCCACCATCGCGGTACTCTTCTTCGCCTACACTGACAAGGTATGGCTGCTGCAGCCCAGGCAAGCATGTGGGCTGGAGGGGCTCTACTGAAGGGCATTGGTCATTCAGGGAGTGTGACCAGGTGCCCTGGCAGTGCCTGGTGAGTGTGAGCTTCCAGGTGCAGGGTCATGTCTCAGTCGCTGTCCCTAGCTGTGCCTTATTTGTCTCCCACTCATTTACTGTTTTTTTTTTTTTTCGTGTGTGTGTGTGTGGGGAGGGTAATGGGATCAAACCCAGGGGTGCTTTACCACTGAGCTGCATCCTGTCCCTTTGTGTTTTGAGGTAGGGTCTTGCTAACTTGCCTAGGTTGGCCCTGAACCTGGGATTCTCCTGCCTTAGCCTCTCATATTGCTGGGATTACAGGTGTGCACTGTATCTGGCTAGTCAGTTATTTCTAGCAGGACAAGCTCACCGACTTGTATCTGATGCCTTAAGCTGACACCCAGCGTGGGCTTCTCTTTGGAACCTTCCCTGACTGTTGCTAGGGACGCTCAGGGCTGACTGCTGTGGCCCCAGCCCTGGAATCACCACTAGTGAGGGGGCTCCGGCCCCCTCACTAGAGCATGGTTTCAGAGGCCAAGACCTGGGCATACTGTCCAGGCCCTCAGCTGCAGAGCTCACACACCTGTTGATACCACATGGATATGCACACATATGCCTGTGCTCTGCATCCCAGGCCCCTAGAGTCCCCCTGCCCCAGCCTATGGAGGCCTAGCGAAATGAGGGGCAGAGGTGCTGGGGTCTTGGGGGCTTCTGGAAGGATAGGAGGTGGATTGCAGTCTAGAGGGTGGTAGTGGACCCTCTGAGCTAGAAGCACCCACAGAGCCCCTGTTGACCCCACTGGTCCCAGATTGACAAGTACGCCCAGCAAGACCTAAAGAAGGGCCTGCATCTGTATGGCACGCAGGGCAACGTGGGCCTCACCAACGCCTGGAGCATCATCCAGACTGATGTGAGGAGTGGCTGGGGGTGTGGGCAGGCCTGCCTGGGGGGCAGGGGGCCAGGTGGCGGCCCACTGCCTGCCCTTGCCTCGCCAGCCAGCCCCAACACACTGCTCCCCTCAGTTCCGCTGCTGTGGTGTCTCCAACTACACGGACTGGTTCGAAGTATACAATGCCACTCGCGTGCCTGATTCCTGCTGCCTAGAGTTCAGTGACAGCTGTGGGCTGCATGCACCTGGCACCTGGTGGAAGGCGGTGAGTACTACTGCCCATCTCCGGGGGCTCAGGGCAGGGTGGGCAGGCCTGGCTGACCCCACTCTCCTGTAGCCCTGCTACGAGACGGTGAAGGCCTGGCTTCAGGAGAACCTGCTGGCTGTGGGCATCTTCGGGCTGTGCACAGCACTGGTGCAGGTACGCAGGGCAGGGGGTGCTCCCAAGCCCAGGGGTAAAGCAACAAAGGCCTTGCCCTGGGAAGCCTGTAATTGGGGTGGCCCAGGTAGCAAACACAGGTTGTAAGGGCCAGTGTCTTGGGCAGATGTCGAGTTACAGGGTACTGTCAGGGATGACCATGTGAGAGGTGACCTTCAGCATTTCTTTTTTTTTTTTTAAAGAGAGGACAGTGAGAGACAGAGACAGAATTTTATTGAGTTTTTCACATGGCTTTTATTGTTCTGACACTTCGTTGTGTACGTGGGTGCTGGGGTTTGAACTCATGTACTTGCGCATGTTGGGCAAGCGCCATAACCACCAAGACACCACTCCAACCCACCCTTCAGCATTTCTGAGCAGGTGCCACCAGCACTAGAGCCAGTCTCCTAGCAGGTGGGCAGCCATGCTAGTTGGAAGTCACAGGACTGCCCAGTTCATGGTCTGCCTGGTGCCCATGGCCCCTGCTGTCCCCTCCAGCTTCAGAGCCCAGGTAAAAGTCCCAAGCATCAGTGCCAGGACAGCCCACTCTACCTGGCGAACACATACTCAGAGGCAGACATAGCTAGGATGAGTGGGCACAGTGGGGAGACCACAGAGGCCTCGGGCCAGGCAGGGAGGGTCATTGATCCAAGGTGCAAAACACAGGCCCAAGTGCTAACAGGAGCCCACTTGGCCAAACTCCACCAGGAAGACATGACTCTGGGACCCTTTGACCTGAGGTAGCCAGGATTGCCGCAGGGGTCTGAGTTGTGGGGGTTAGGAGAGGGCCAGTCCCACCTACTGGCAGAGGCCTGTGGCTCCCTGCAGCAACCCTGTTTTCTTCCTGTTCCTAGATTTTGGGCCTGACCTTTGCCATGACCATGTACTGCCAAGTGGTAAAGGCGGACACATACTGCGCTTAGGCCACTGGCCACCCTGCTTCTCTGCCAAAGGACACCGCCCACCATGGACAGGGCTGTATCCAAACCTGCCTGTCACACTGCAGGACGTGGTGCTCTGCTGGGCTTGGGAGGAGCTTGTAGCCCATCCCCCAGATTGGGTCCCTTGAATGCCTCACAGTGACAGCTGTGGGGTCTGCGGCCCGGAAGGTGGGGGCTTTTTATTATCCACCTATTCTCCAGACCAGTGTTCACACAGGTGGGGTGCCAGGCTGTGGTCCCAGTCTCCTGTGGACACTGGGGAAGACAGGTCTGGCCTCCTAGAGGCCCCCTGGTAGTCCTGGTGCTCCAGCCAGGCTGAGCTCCCATCATCAACATTCCTGAGGGACCATGGCTCCAGGTGCATCTTAATAAAGTGCGTGAGCAGCACCTGTGTCTCGCCGGATGCCTGTGGGCTGGACAACCACAAGCCTCCAATCCCAAGATGTGGCTGAGGCTCCACACAGACCCAGGAAGCAGCATTCCTTGTGACACACCCACCATCTGTGCCATGCCATGTGTGGGGAGCAAAGACCACAACCCAGACCAGCCCGCCTCAACCCCATCCCAACTCATGTCCACTGTCCTTCCCTCAGCAGAAGCCACAGGACCCCAGGGGACCTAACAAACATGGAGTTAGGAGGCCTGTACATGCAGCTAGCCTATCACACACAGGATGCACACACCTGGGGTAGAAGTGAGTCGCGTTCTGTATGGGCCAGTTATGGGGCCCTCCCAGCTCCCAAGGCCTAGGACCCCCTCACTGCCCACTGTGCTCACCCCCAAACCCAGGTGCACCCCCACAGACGGTTCTTGGTCACCACCTGGCTTCAGATACACAGCCTCTGACAGCTCCTGGTGTGCCCCTCCCCTGTGCCCTTGGTGTCCAAACTCTTGCCCACCAGCTCTGGACTGCCTCCACTTTATTCTGACTCTGGGCTCCTGCCCCAGCATAGCAAAAAAGGAAAAAAGAAACCAGAACCCGGGTGCAGTTCGCTGTCCCCAGCTTGCCCCTGCCCATTCTCAGTGGCCCCAGGGACCCATGCCTGGAACTTCTCTGCCAGATACTGCCCTATTTCCATGCCAACCCTGGTCAATTCATTTGCTCACAGGTGTTTCCCTCTACTGCTCTGAGCACATGCCACAAGCACACAGGTGTGACAGTACCCATTCCAGACTTAGCCCACAGGTCATGCTGCTGCTCCTCTGTGGCCACTAGGGAGCTGAGGTAGCCAGAATCCAGGGCCAGGGCTTCAGGGAGGTGGGGCTGGCTTCAGAGCCCGAGTTTCCAACATGGCCCCACATCTAGCCACATTGGGCTCAGTGGCACTGTGTGTGGGAGGCTGCTGCAGGGATCAGACACATCACACACCTGTGCCCAGGGCAGGCCAAGTGACAATGGTGTGAGGGTGCAGGCCCTCAGTGCTTCCCTGGTGGGAGCCATCCCCACCCCACACCTGACCCCAGGCCATGTGAAGTGCTGGAGAGGTGCAAACCCTGAGCCCCCAGCTGGCCCCTAGCAGGCAGTGGTGAGCACTCTCTTGGGAGAGGCCAATTTTTATCCCAGAGCTCCCACCAGGACAGGGACTCCCTGTGTGTGAATACCACCCACCCTGCAGCAAGGACCACAACAGGCAGACACAGCAAACAGCAGAGGCCTGTATTTCATCCAGCCAGCTGCACCGTGGCTTAGAGAGTCCATGTTGGCTCGGGGCTGGTGCCTAGTCTAGAGCAGGTCGTAGAAGTAGTCCAGGCCCTGGCCCAGCTCCCAGATGGAGACCCCGACACCCAGCTCCTTGGCCAGCTCCAGCCGTACCTGCAGGGACTGTGGGCACAGAGGTGTGGGCACTGCCTGGCCCTGCCACCAACACACTCAGGAACTGTCTAAGGCCAGCAGGGAATATGGACTTGCACTGCAGGAAGGGCCCTCATGGGAAGGGCCTGCTGTGTCCCACACGCCTGACCAAAGCCTCTGCCCCACCCACCCGAGGCAGCAGCCAGTGTACCTGGCACATACCTTCAGAGTTGGGTAGAAGATGATGTGCCTCCCGCCACGGCTCCTGCAAGACAAGTGAGACTCTGCCTCCCTGACTCCAGCCAAGGCTGTGGGGGCTGCACTCCTCCACCCACCAGGCTGTGGTCATCCACAGCTCTGGCCCTGGCCCCTGCTGCTCCCTCACCTCTGCCCTCCCTGGCCTCCTGTGCACAGCTAGGCTGGCTGTTTGCCCCACTCACTTCTTGTATTCGAAGAAGTGCTCCGCGGCCTGGCTATCCCACACCATGCGGGGCCTGTGGTCCTTCAGCATCTGGATGTACCTGGAGAACACAGGGTGTGGGTACCAGGCCCCATGCAGAGCCCAGCCTCCGGGGTCACTGCCCCAAAGGTCTAGAATGTCCTATGGGAGGCCAACCCTTGGCCAGACCCCCAGGCCTGCTGCAAATGAGTCCTCAACACTCCAGAGCCACCTTAGAGGCGTCTCCCCCTAAGCACACCAACATGCACTAGAGAGCAGCACGGGCCAGCCAGACAGGCCTCAGGCAGCCTCACCCAGATGCAGGCCCAGGGCTGAGGGACAGTGGACAGTGATTTTCAGGCCTTCCAGAGTCTGGGCCTCTCTCTGCCATCTGCCCCCACCCACGGACAATGCTGCCCAACCTCAGAGCCACAGCAGGCCCTTCCAGCGCATCTAGAGCCAGTGGTTTGAAGACCAGCCCCTCTACTCACACTGGGCGGGTTGTAGCCAAGGCACTGGGGCCAGGACTAGGGCCTCTGGAAGCTGGTGGGGGACCCAAGGGCACAGCACTTCCCACACTGCCCATTCAAGAGCAGGGCAGGTGCAGGGCATGGTGGCACATGTCTATAATCCCAGTGACTCAGGAAGCAGAGGCAGAAGGACTGCAAGTTCAAAGCCAGCCTCAGCAACTTGGCAAGACCCTGTCCCAAAATAAAATATAAAAAAAGGGCTGGGGGTGTTGCTCAGTGAGTGGTTAAATGACCCTGGCTTCAATCTGTAGTACAAAAAAAAAAAAAAAAAGAAAGAAAACCCACACAAAAAAACAAAAACACCAAAAAGAGGGCAGGGCAGGTAGCCCTACAAGGCTCTGGAAGCCTGTGCAAGGGGAAGGCCCCTCCGGTGCAGAAGCCCAGGGCAGCACCTGCTGTGAGGTCAGCGCACACAGGGTATCTGGGCTGCTGCTGAGGGGACACCCCAGTGCCCTGGGCTGTGTGGCTCTGAGGCCTGTAGGGAGCTCTGGGCACATGCTGCTCTTCTTGGGGTCCTCCAGATCTTCTTCCCCTGGAGGAGGTGAGGGGGCAGTGAGGGTCAGAGCCTGGGTCCCTCCCTGTCAGGAGGTCACAGTGGAAGGGCAGTCTGAGGGGGCTGCGGGGTACATGACCAGATGCCTGGGGCATCCCACCCCCCTGCACTGCAGAAGCAAGGCCTGGCCTGGGGTCCTCTTCTAGGGCTCATGCAACACCCAAGGAGCATGGTCAGCATGAAGATGAGCTCCGCCTGGTGGGCCAGGAGCCCAAGAGGAACAGCAAGTATCATGCGTACCTTTTGGGGGAAAGGTGTTAGCCAGAGTGGAGTGGTGGAAGAGGCTCTGACGGGACAAGAGGCCTGCACGGGCAGAAGGGAGGGACACAGAGAAGGCAGACAGGGGCAAAGAGAGGCATCACCAGAAGCCAGAGGAAGGGAAGAGTAAACAGTAGATATCTAAGAAGCAAGCTGGGTATGGTGGCACTAGAGATGCTAAGCCCAGGAGTCAGAGACCTTCCTGAGCAACAGGTGACATCAATTTAAACCCAAAAGAAAAGGAGTCAGGACCAAGCCTTTCCCTAAAGTATAATTAGATGCCAAGTGCGCTCACAGGCTCATCCACAGTGACAGGATGCAGCCTGCTGAGTTGCAGGGCTGGGAGGAGAGGGCACAGGGCTCCTCTGGGTGTTAGACAGCAGTCACACGGCTCAGTGATGTACTGGGCACCCCAGAACTGCAAGAACGGAAACAGATGTCATGGTACAGGGCTCACGCCTCAAGAGTTACAGACCTCAGTTCAAAGGCAGGAGTGTCGAACAGAACCCATGCCCGAAAACCAGTCTGGACACGTCAGTGGCACTGAGGAGCACCAGGACAGAGGATGTCCTAGATGTCCAGGCAGAAAGACGGACTTGGGCCTCCATGGCCTAGTTGTCACCTACTGGAGAAAGCTCCACAGGAAGGGAGGGAGGACCATGGGTAGAGGGCTCAGCCCAGGCCTGGGGAGTCCTCCTCAGTCTGCAGAAGACAGGAACCAGAGGGGGAGGGGTGGTGGAACTCCCAACCCAGGACTGGAGCACGGCAGTCCTCAGCCTCCCATGGAGGAGCCCCAAGCAAGACCATGGCTCTGGCTCCACATGCCAAGTGAAGGGTGCTCCCGACCCTTCCTGTATAAGCTGGGTCTAAGCAATCCCCATCCTGCAGAACTAGAAGGCCCACTGAGGACTGACTGGCCTGCTATGGGATGCCCTGTCACCCACCAAGAAGAGCATCCAACACTTGGCACCAGAGCTGAGTCCACTCAGGGGAGGCTGTGACAAGGCCAGCACCATGGGCTGGCCACGTGGAGCTGGCAGGCAGCACGTGGTTTTATCCTGGAATTTGCTCAGTCTCCCAAGTAGGCTAAAGGAGACGGTTTGACCAGAGTGTACTGGGATACCTTGACTCCACATGCCAAGCCAGCTCGGGCCGAAAAAGGAGGGGTTTAGGTGCTACCAGGACTCAGCAGGCCACGGTTGAAGACTGCCTTTGGCCACACATCACCTGCATCCAGGAGCGGCACGCACACAGTGGCTATAGACTTCTCGGCCAGGGATGGAAGCCATTACCAGATACCTATAATGGAACTGACCCTTGGCATACAGTGGCTAGGGTGCAGGTATCCTTAGGGCCTGCAGGGCTGCCTGGGCTGGCTGGCTCCCTGGGATCCTGAGCTAACTGCTAAATCTCCCTGTGCAGTGGGCATCAGCAGCCCTGCATGGAGGAGGGCACCACCTTCCTGGCCAGCCAGCCCGGTGCACAACCCCCATGGGAGGAGATGAAGCCTGGCTCTGCCAGCCACCTACACCATCCACCTGGGCCTGGCTGAAGCCAGGCAGAGCCTCTGGAGGCATCTCAGCCCATCAGGAGGTGGCCGGGGCGGGGGCGGGGGCGGGGGCGGGGCTTAGCAGCCAACCCACGATCAGCACCACACTCACCCATGGGGACATGGATTCTCAATACAGGGAGCCCAGACTACTTTCAAGACTGAAGTGGCCAGGGCTCCCCACCCCCCTCTGAGTGTCTGACAGGCAGCCTAGCTAGCAGAGCCTCAACACCACATGGCTGCTGACCCGAGTGAGCCAGCCAACTGCCCACAAGGCTCCTGGCTCTATGGCCAAGCAGATGGCTGGGCAGCTGACCCGGATGCCCTGGAAGGGCCTGGGGCCATTTTGGAGGCTAAGCCAAGGATGGCAGATTGTCTTGAGAGGCTGGATGGCCTGTCACCAAGATGCTAGTTTCGTTCTGGAAGGGCTGGGGTACCTGTGTTGATGAGGCTCACCCACGCCTCATGCCTGGCCATTGCCTGTACGAGGGCTGTGGGCTCTCCTGGTGAGCCATGTGTGGGGGGACTGGTCCTTGAGCAAATGTACCCTGACCCCTCCTGTCCTCCCACAGAGAAGCCCCCCATGCCATCCCTGGCTCCCCTGAAGGCAAAGAACACATCTCTGTTAGCCTCACTGCTGACCTCTCCCATCTGGCTCTGCCTCCATCAAAGGGATTCAGTCCCAAGGTGGAGGGCTGCTACCGGCATGGGAGGCTGTGACCTAGGACTCCAGGTGCCCAGCTCCTGGCCTGGAGGAACTCAGGCTTTAGGCAAGGAAGGTCCATGGAAGCCTTCAGTTGCCAGTGGGCCCTGCATGTAATGGGCCTGCAATGGGCTCCTGTGCCCACACACATCTCAGGGTGTCCATTGCAGGTGGGCAGTAAGCGAGGGCACTGCCCTGGGGGGAGTCAGGGAAAGCATTGTTCCTCACCCTGAATGCCAGCATGACTGGGAGGGTGTCAGGTTAGGGTGGGTCTGGCTGCCGAGTGGGGTGCACAGGAGTGCACCGCTCCTCTACGCAATCAGAACTGGACCAGTGCTGAGCAAACGCCTGAGACAGGGCTCAATGCAGCCTGCTGGGTCACCAACACCAACTCACAGCTCAGGCTGGAACTGGGGTCACCTATGCATCCTGTCAATGACAGCCGCCTGGCTGTGCAGGTAGTGGGCAACCACTACCTGAACCTGCAGGGCTGGCCCCACTGCCCATCCCAGCCCAAGGCCTGTCTGGGCTCAGAGGTATGCACAGACTCTGGAGCCAGCCCTGGCTTTCCGGGGGCACTGCTGAGACCCTCTCACCCAGGGACGGGTGCTGACAACAGTCACGTCCTGAGCTCACCCTGTAGAAGCAGAACCTCGGGCCAGATGCCCACGACTCCAGAGGTTAAACAACAATTCAAGCCTTCAGGTGCCCCAACAGCCCTCCTAGCAGAGGGACAAGTCTTCTGTGGGCTTTTTGTGTAGGAGATATGGGGTCCAGCAGCATCCCAAGCAAAACCCCCACAGCTCATTGTCCTGCTCCACAAGGATAGGATGGCCTAGGATGCCCACCAGTCCAGGCTTCCACCTGTTCTGGCAGAGGAGGACACGCCTGCAGCCACTGACTGGTCAGGAGACCAGCTGAGCACAGGATGCCCACTCACGCTGGGCACTGAAGGGGACAGGTATGGAGGGCACCTCACCCACATCACTAGTTTTGGGAGGACACAGTAAGTAGGAGGCACAGGGATCTAGAAGCAAGGCAGGCTGAGATCCTCTAGCACCCAGAGGGCTAAGCAGGGCAAGCTCCAGTGAGGCAGCAGGGGGTCTGGCATGTGCCCTATGGACTTTCATGGTGAATATTCTCAGAGTAAAAGATCAACAAGAGTGGGAAAAAGAAGAAAATGCCAAGATCCACTGAGCCAGGTGGCAGGGACAAAGGTCACATGAACTGTATTTGTCCTGTCCTGCCATCTGCCTCATAGCTGTCTTGCAGGGAGGTGACAAAGGTGGGGCAGCAGGATCTCCACTCTGGGAAAGCTGTGGCCTGGGTGGGGGCCTGGCAATCAATGTCACTGGGCAGAACACAGCTAACGCAGGGAGCAGCGTAGGCTAAAGAGGTCTCCCTGCTCTGCCCGGGTTACAGGGAGAGCTGCACTGGATGAGGAGCAGTGTCTCAGTGCCAACTGCAGAAGGCAGAATGGGAGGAGGCTCTGAGCTGGCACCACTTCAGTCACCAGAGCAAGGGAATGAGTAAGTCCAGCTTTGGGGGCTGGAGAGGAGGACCCCACAGGACACCCCAGATTGGGAAGCCTGTCTGACCCTGTACATCAAGGGGCCAATGAGTCCCTGGGCTGAGCTGTTGAGTGGGGACACCACCAGGCTGCAGCAGGACCATAGGGGCATGGAAGGACAGGAGGGATGAGGGGTGGGCATGGGCGCTGGTTGTGACAGGCCAAGCTGGGGCCAGGAAGAATGTCCTAAGGACCTGTGGTGTCCACTCAGAGGGGATGCCTGCAGCAAGCCAGGGAACCCCTAGAGAAGGCTCTGATGGTGGTCAGGTTCTCAAGGCCTGCAGGCAGCCATGCCTACCACCCCTGCCTGTAGCCCCTGAAGACCCCTTTCACTGCAGGACAGACCCATGGGCAGGAATGAAGTGAGGCACACTCTCCCTGACGTGACCTTCAAGTGGGTCACAGCTGGGCAGCTCAGCACTCTGTCTGGTGCTGCAGTCACAAGGACAGCCTGTGGAAGAGTATCCTGGGCTGGTCCTTTATCCCAGACTGGCAGGAGGTGCCTTGCCCAGCTGGCACCTGTGCGGCTGCTCTGACCAAGGTGAGGCTGTGCAGCAGCGTCCTTCCTTGAATGGGCAAACCTAGACTCCCAACCCCCATGAGGTCAGGCCTGAGGGCGGTCTGAATATGTGCACATGACCACACAGACCTGTGTACCCCACACTTGGAGTTCTGAACCTCCAAAGCCCCAGGCCTCTTCTCAGAACAGTCAAGGCAGGCACTGTCCTGACCTGACAAGGTGCCCTGTGTTCGTCATCTGGGCTGGGGTGTGATGGCCATAACAACCCCACTGCACCAGCTGCTCTGGGCATACTGAACCACCCCTTCACTCTCAGATGACGCTGTAGCTGTGTGAGGTTACCCCAGTAGCTCAGGAGCGACAACCTTTAAGAGGTGAGCAGGTCAAAAGGAGCCCATCAGGGTGGACCCAGATCCAACAGGACTGTCCTTCCAAGAAAAAACGGGCTAGGGACAGCTCGGTGGTAGAGTGTGCACCGAGCATCAGCAAGGCTTAGTTTAATCCCAAGCCCCATCTGGCAGACAGACAGAGGTGGCATGTGGACAGACATGCAAGGTCCCCGTGAGGACAGGGGAGGAGCTGCAGTCTGCAAGCCAGGACATAGCCTTGGAGGAGCCAGCCTGCAGCCCCTGGATCCCCGCCTCCAGAAGGTGGGAATAAGTGGCCCACTGCTCGGTTTTCCATGACACCAGCCCCAGTGGACAGGTGTCACACAGCTCAAGGCCAGCACCATACTGTCCTTTCAAAGGCCCCACCAAGGAGAGGCCCCGCAGGTGTGGGAAGCAGACAGCGCTTGCCCACTGAAGATGTCTGGGCTTACTAACGTTCCCTCTCCAGCAAGAGTAGGTGCCCGCACGGCAGGTGTCATGGCTGGGCTTCCTGAAGGTGCCAGGGCCTGGCACATGCACACAGAGCAGCGCTGGCCACAGGGACCGACAGGAGCAGGTGGAGATCCACTCCAGCACCAGCCTGCCTTGGGGTATCCTGGGAGGGGCAGGAGGAACCTCGCTGTGCAACAGCTGGTGTCTCCCAGCACAGGACACAACTATGAGGCTGCCTCTCCTCACTCTACTGGAAAATGGCAGGTGGTGGGCCACTGGGCCTCCAGCTGCTCCCAACCTCCTGTCCCCAGTGCTATCTCCCAGGCCCTTCTCAGCCCTGTCCACCTGTCTACAGACACACTGCACCCAACATCAGGGGTCAGAATGGCTGGCAGTTAGCAGACCCTAGCACCAACCATTTGGACACAGGGGAGTGTGGGTGTGAAGGGGGAGAAAGCCTCCCAGTGGGACTACCCCTTCCCACCACTGCCTTGGAGCATGAGATATCCTGATGGCCCATCATGGGGGGACCAATAGAGGAGAGGCAAGTGAGGGTCTCGGCCCTGACATGCACTCCTCCTCCGAGCAGGAAGAACAGGGGCTCTGTAGAGAGTGCCCCAACTCCTCTACTGCCTGCCACCAGCCTCGGAACCTGCAAGTCCAGCTGAGGGCTGACCAAGTCAGCTCTGTCCCACTTGCAGGGCTCAGCTGGAGGGAAACACAGTAGCAAGGGCCAGCCAGGACAACACCGTCCAAGGCAGGGTGACAGCCTGGCCTCTGCTCACCTGCCTTGGGTGACATGTGGCACCCTCACATAGTGGGCTTCCACGCAGCTGTACCACGTCCACAAAGAACACAAAGGTGGCAGGAACAAACATCCAGCACCCCACAGGGCAAAATATGCAACACCTGGCATCTGATCCAATGCCTGGTCCACAGGGCTACATCATAGGTCCCCTGGCCACAGAAACTGACCAGAATTGTCCTGATATCAAGGTCAGCAGATGAGGACATCAGCTGCTGTCACAACTGAACCCCACACATGCAAAGATTGAGTATAGGCCCTAACAAAAGCCTGCACATGAGATGAAAAGCAGCTCTAGGTGGGACTGAGGGCAGGGCGGACGTGGCAAAAGAACCAAAGGACACCAAAGCAAGGCAAAACCCAGAAGTGGGACAAGGCTCAGGGCTGCAGGTGCGTTGGACGATCTCCAAGGGTGCAGAAACAGAAGGAACAAGAAAACTTTCCTAATGTGATAAAGAGCAGGCGTGCAGGGACCCCAGGGAGCTCAGGGAACACCAAGGACAGGCAGCACTAAGACACATGGGACACGCAGCTTGAAAACCACAACCTGCTCTCACACATTCCAAGGCCAGCAGCAGGTCCACATGCTTGGGGACAGCACCGTGACCAACACAGCAGCCACCTTGGGTGGGAGCCAGGGTGCGAAGATACTGATGCCTACATCACGAGCCCCACACCACCGCTGACTGAGGACATCCTAGATGTGAGGAGGGCCTGAGCTCACCTGGTCCCAATGACAGGCTCACGGGCATCCTTGGATGCAGCGTAGTCCATGCCATAGAAATTCAGCCCCAGGAGGATCTTGCTCCGCCACGTGGACTTGGGATCCAGGGCCTGGACACAGGCTCGAACCCAGGAGAGTGGTGCGTTAGGGCCAGGCCTGCAGGATGACAGGGAGGGTTCCAGTGTAGGTAGGAAGCCCTGCACTTGACCCAGGGCTGTCCCCTTGGGGTGCATCCTTCCTCTGCACTGTGGCCCATGCCTCTCAAGAGTTGGGAAGAAGCTAGTTGCAGTGACACCTGCCTATGATCCCAGCTCCTCAGGAGGCTGAGGCAGGAGGAGCACCAGGACAAGGCCAGCCCAGGCAACTTAAATAAAGAATGAGGAAAAGGCTGGGAATGTGGCTCAGTGGTAGAGTACCCCTGTGTTCGATCCCCAGCACCAAAGTAAAACAAACAGAAGAGCCAGGTGTGACAGATCTTGTCGTAGAGGGCCATAGCCAAGAGGCCTTGTCTTCCTCTGCTAGGACCCATGGGTGTCCTGGGCTGGGCAGACACACAGCCTCTCAGGGACCACTCCTGCTGCTGCACATGCTCTTTCAGCAGCCATGAAGTTCAGGCCCCTGGTGACAGTTCCACCCCTCCTGGCAGCAGGCAGGCCCACATGGGTAGGAGGGTGTCTGCCTAGGAGGCCAGGAGTGAGCCTGCAGCTTAAGATCTGGCTATGCCCCATGGCCCCACAAGACCACACTCACTGCTGTGATGTAGAGTAGTCATAGGTCATGAGACTGAAGCCATCCAGTACTGGGGCCAGCTGCTCAAACTCCTTGTGGGTGAACATGCCAAGCTGGTCGGTCCTAGAACAAGAGCAAAGACCTTGGCTACCATATACAGCCCACCAGTCTCTCCCTAGCTGCTCTGGGCCCATCCAGGGTTGGAGCAAGCTAGATGTGGGGACTCCTCATTCATACCTCTCCATCCCTGCCCTCTGGGGAGACAGGAATGATCTGCCACTTGGCTAGGGCCACACTTAGATGCCAGCAGGGCTGTGCTGTTCTCCCTGCACCTGGGGATTCTGAGGAAGAGCAGCATGGGCTGTGCAGTATACTCTGGTGCTGAGTTCCAGGACAGTTCCACTGGGGGCATGTATGAGCCAGGCCAGCCTACCGGAGGTCCCTGGGGCCCACGGGAACCAACTGGCAAGGAATGCCCACCCTTCTTCATGGGGCCCAGGCCCCTGTAACCACATTCTACTACTCATTACAACTGCTGGCTACTCCTGAGCCTGCTCCCATCCCAAGGGTCCAGCGTAGCCATCTGCCCATGGACTTAGCCACACCCCAGGCTCTCTGCTTCCCTTGCAATGTGAGTGGACGAAAGGACCCCTTCTCTCTGGGAAGGATACCAGGCTGTTCAGTGTTTCTCCACAAGCCAACACCCAGTTGGCTAGTGCCCCAGATATCCTAGCCCCAGACAGGGCCTCTGGTGGGGACCTTAGACATGGTCACCTGAGTGTAGGGGTGGGCTCAGGAAAGGACAGTGGCTCAAATGGATTCCTAGAACTCTTCAGGCTGAAGCCTCTCAGGAGCCACAGAAAGTCTCTTTGCTCCAGTTAAGACTTCCAGGCTGCAAAGGTTCACCTATCTCCACGTGCGATGCTCACTCAGAAACGCACAAGCATCCACCAGATCCTAGCCTTGCCTCATGAAGGCAGGCAGGGGCCACAGCCCAACAGTCCCATCTCATGTCACCAAAGCACCTGTGGGCTCCCAGGAGGCACTCTGCCTCTGACCCTTTCCCTGCTCAGCTTGGCGGAGCCAGGGGGAAGGAGACAGCTTTGTGTAGCCAGCATCAAAGGGCAGACTGGCTGACAGCCAGAGCCCAAGCCAGCAGCATCACCGCAGGGACGGGAGAGAAGCCTGGCTGTCTCCGAGGCCCTGCTCACCTTACACGCTGGGCATTTCTGCTCACCTGCTTGGGTAGCCTTGTTTCTACTGGCTAGCTACTCCTTGGAACAGACACTCCAGTAATGGCTGATGGGTGGGAGCAGTGTCTTAGGTCCCTTCTGCCCTTTATGTGCTATTCCTAAGATGTTCACAGCTCAGGGCGATGGACAGAGGAAGGGCAAGAGTGGCCATGTCCTTATTCTGGGACACTCCTGCCTCACCCAGGCTGCTGTGGCTCACGAGACAGACATGCAGATGGGGGGTGACCTGGATGCCACGGAGGTGATGACAGCTGAATATGGAGAAGGGACAATTTTGCATAAGGCACCACAGCAGAAGGCTGGGACCACCCAGGCAGGGTGATAGGAGTACCCCCACCCAAGTCCCTGGGCACCAGTACCAAGCTCACTCAGCAGAGAAATGGGAAGGAAAAGTGCCTGGCTCCCAGGGACAGGGTGGGGCCCTGCACAGCTCAGGAGGGAAGCTAGGGCAGGTGGCCGTTAGGGCACACCTTCTGCCATGGGCACAGCAGAGGAAGCCATTCTGCCTACATGGTCCATCTACCAAGTCCCTCCCTTGGGCAGTGGCTCCTTCCTGACCCAGATTCACCATGACCAATGCTTCCTGGGGCATTTCGCCTGCCTGGCTCAGGGGTGACCCTATGGCCATTGTGCACTGAAGCATGTAAGCCGGTGGGAAGAGTGGCAAATGGGAACACACAGGGTTGAGGACAGTCTACAGGAGCACAGAGGAGAGAGTGGCAGGGCTCTCCTTTCAAGCCTCCTCACTTCAGGGAGAAGAGAACCGAGGCCAACAGGGCTACCAGTCTATGTGTCAGTGCTGGCGAGGGAGGAGATGGAGCTTTCCTACCGTGTTTTCACTGAGCCTTTTCTTTGATAGAGGCCTCCCCAGCCTGAGGGATCCTGAGTGCCCCCTTCAGGCCCTCCCAGCAGGGGTCTCGTCCAGCAGAAACCAGGACCCCTGCATCTGGAAGGCTCAAGAGGGCCTGGGCCACAAGTAGAGCTGCTCTTGAGCCCTCTTGTCACTGGTACCATCCCTGCCCAGCCTCAGGGTCTGAGACAGGCAAACAGCTGGGGTGGAGCACTGGAGCGGTGGCTCAACAGTGTCGCACCTGCCTGGCATGCTTGAGGACCTGAGTTTGAACCCCAGCACCATGTACACAAGGTGTTGGAGCATTGGAAATCAGATAACAGATAAATAAAACTGATTCTCTTTCTCTCTCTCTTTAAAAACAAAACAATGAAAAAACAGCTGGGGCTTACAGAGTGCTCCTCCCTCCGCTTTCCTGTCCAGGGTAGACCTGGAGGCTGTGTGGGGAAAGGACTGTACTGCAGAAAATGGGCAGTGGTGGCCAGACCTGCTCCTCCTGGCCACAGAGGGACTCCCCCGACACATGGAGGCCTTTCAAGTGTGCGAATCACCGCTGGCTGGGGTCTGTGTCCCCATATCCTCACATGAAGTCTTGGTTCCCAAAAGCATGCTACTCAGAGATGAGGCCTCTCTCTGGCACCTTGGTGGGATGGGTGCCACCAAAGGGTTGTGAAGACATGGAGAAGGTGCCACCTATACCCAGGGAAGGGCCCAGAGCACAGCCCTGCTGCACCTGGATCAGGCTTCCAGCCTTCGGACTGAGGGAGTAAGCATCTCACCTAAGCCCCCATCTGTAGGGTTGTTCTGGTGCTGCAGAGATAAGACAAATGTCTTAGGCCTTTGGGGTTCTACACAGGTCACTGGGACCCTACTGCAGCCTGATGTGCCAGGTGGGGTCATACCTTAAATGCTCCTTTCCTGAGAAGACTGTCACAGCCCAAGGGCTCTATGCATTAGTGAACATGTCACAGCAGGGCCACTCAACAGCAAGTCGACCTGCCCAGTCCTCACCACACACCCATGGCACGTGGTGCCAGGTGGTGCCAGGCCAATCCCTGGAGAAGGGCAGGACCACAAGCCCCAGATGTAGGCCCCCCTCACTGGCACGGTGCAGGCCCCGCCTAGGAACACGAGGCAGAGCCTGTCACCTTCCTGCTGAGTGCTTCATGGGTCAGCTCGGTGAGTACAATGAAGGTAGGGGACAGAGCTGAGGTCTCAGGGTGCCACGGGCACCAGGAAGAAGGGGCAGGACCTCCATCACTCAGCCACAGGCACAGGGAGTTGTATCTCCTCACAACGCTGAGGGAACACAGAACACAGAGCCCCACTCCTCATGTGTGAACTTAGGCAGAGCCACCCCCCAGGATTGCCCCCTGGGGCAGGTGGGCCCTCTGACATCAGTTTACAAAGCCAGGAGCCACACCCAGCTGAAGCCTGCACTGATGGACCAAGGGCTAGGACGTTTGGGGAAAAAGTCAGGAGGGAGGCCAACATTCAGGTCAGGCAAAGGGCCCTGGCTGGGGGAGAAAACCACCCTAAGTGGGCAGTGACAGCATGTCTCAGCTGTGGAGCATACTACAGGCTCTGCACTAGCACAGACCATCTCTTTGGTGTGACTCTACAAGCCTGCTTAAGTCACCATGCCCTGGGGGCATGTCCAACCACAGCCGGCTACTGAGGGGTTGCCACCTTGGAGAGAAGGCTGCAGAGTGTGAGAAGGCTGGCTGCTGCTTCCCAAAGTGGCTGCCTGGGAGCCCAGTGTCCCTCTGAGGGCTGAGTGCATGGGGCTGCCCCCTGAAAGGCCCCAGGGCTCCCTCGCTCCCCACCTTTCCTGCCTGCCCCGCCCCCAGTTCTGTTCTCACACTATCACACAGAGCCTTCTCTGTGCCCCACGTGCTCGCTCTCCAAGCTCAGCAGCAGATTCCTGGGAGTCCAGTACCCTGGCTCCTGCAGTACTGTCTGGGTCATGCCACACTGCCCCTGGGGTTTCAGGAGAGTTGCCTCACAGGGCTTGGGAGAGGGTCAGCTCCAGCCAGTGGCCTCTTGAAGCAGACGAACTGCATAGCCCTGCCCTTTGCCTTAACTTCTCCTGCGGTACAGCACAAACAGATCTGCCTAAAGCACCAAGCCCCGGGGGCCCAGGGCCTCTTTGAGAAGGAGGAAAATATATTTCAAAGACATTAGTTCTGATCTGGGAAAATGGTGGACGGCAAGCAAGTTGCAACCCCAGCGCTTTCCCATGGCCTGAAAGGAAGATACGTGAGGCAGCTACCTTCCAGCAAGGAGTGTGTGTTGGAAGATTCGAGGAACACAGCGCAGTGACTTCAGCGACTGGTGCGTAACAGGTGGAAAGAGGAATTCGTTCAGCCCCATCTGGTCGCGGGGGCTGCTGGCCCCTCAGTACAGCGGATGGCTGTGGAAGCCTGCCAAAGGCCATTCAGTCAGGCAGCAAAGCCCCTGCTCACTGTTTTGAAGTTTACAGGCTCGCTTACACCAAAGGTCACAGACTTGCCCTATCAGAGGATCCCCACTCCACTAAAACAAACAAGGTGGACCAGAAAATTCCTGTGGTGGGCTGGAGCGGTGGCTCAGAGGTTTCGGCGCTTGCCTGGCAAGCACGAGGACCCAGGTTCAAACCCCAGCACCGCGTACGCAACTGAGTGTTGGAGCAACTTAGGCCATGTGAAAAAAAACTCAATAAAGTTGTTTCTCTCTTTAAAAAAAAAAAAAAAAGAAAATTCCTGTGGTGATCCCTCCCCCCCCAATCCAGTCCATAAAAGCCCACCTATCTGAAAGCCAGAGGTGATTTTGCACTTGGAAAGTGTGTCCCTACAACTATTTCAATAAATCTCCTTGATCTGTTGAGGTCTGGATCCTTTCTTTCTGCACCTTATGCCCTCCTTTACAGCTTCTTTCCCTTTCAACAGCAGTGGGTGAGACCCTGTTGTCCCACTCTGACTAGTTCAACCCAGCAGAGACCAACTGGGAAAAGCCATTTGGGCTGGGAGCAGGTTTTCGCATCTCTGCTGTGGAGCAGGGGGCAGACTCGCCCTCCTGCCTAGGAGGAGGTGAGACCGGAGCGTTTTCTCAGACACACAGGCAGGGTAACAGAATGGAGAGTCTAAGGCAGATCTCTCCACAATCCTACCAAGATCCTACACGCTGCTGTGAAGGGCAGAGTGCAAACAGGAGCTCTGCTCTGTGCCTAAACTGGGACAACACCCATGGCATCTTTGCTCTGGAGAAGAGAAGGCTGTTTCCCCCTTCCAGCCCCAGGTGGCATGGGAAGCTGCCATTTGAGCACACAGGCAAGGCAGGTGGAACTTTCTATCAGTCACTCATTACCTACTACGCCAGAGCAAATTCAGTAGGAGCTGAGAGGGGAGCCTGGAGCCAATGTAGTCTGCAGGGGACGGGAGTGAAGCAGCTGCCTGAGGGCAAACCGCTCCCTCACCTCTCCAAACCAGCAAGCCCCCAGATACTGGGAAAACATTCCAAGGCAATTGGTCAGACTTGACTGGTGATCAGCAGGGCTGCTTCAGGTCCACATATCAGATCTGAATTTTTTTCTTTTAATATGTGTTTGTGTGTAGAAAGTGTTGCTGTGGACCTGTTTCTTCTACTTCCTTATTCCTCATCTTATTTCTTACCTTTTCCTATACTGTAAGTATAGGATTTGCCACACCACCTGAGGTCAGGGCTACAAAGCCCACCAGTAGTCCACTTCTGATACCCACAACATTCCTACTCTCTGACAATAGCTACTCTATTCTAACACTCAACTTTCCCCCAACGTCATTCTCTCAACCTCTCCCTCTTTCTCTCTTTTTTCTTTTCTTTTAATTTTGCTTATTGTTTGATTTTTATTTTTTATTTTTGGTAATTTGGAAATACTCTTACAGTAGTAACTAAACATACTGTTTATTCATCCTTGTGGAGGGCCTGAATAGAAATCCGATCTGACTGCCAAATTTGATAATGCTTGGCTACTTTTAATCCAGTTATAATCTGATGATTAATAGTATTGTAACCAAAGATTGTTATTAACCCTACCATTCTGCTCATAGGTGGTAGTTAACATGGTAACAGTCTTAGAATGACCAAAGTAACCAGGTTAACACTGTTTATTGTACCCACTGGCTGCTCATATTCTTTTATGCCTTATCTTGTGAGGTATTAGAAATCGCAGAGGCCAATAATTAACCATAGACTGGGAAGACTGCTGTTAATCTTCTCAAACAGAACCCAGCACAAGTTACCTAAGAGACAAGAACTCCACAGCTTATGAACATCTCCAAAGTGAAATAACCTAAGAAGGCCCACAGGCCCACTCCCCAGCCTGGAAAATGAAGAAAAAGGGAGTAATTCTCCCCCTCAAACCCACAACTCCCCACCAAGGAGTCCACAGGCAGGGTCTTGGATGAAAGCCCAGAAAAAAGTATCAACAATCTGATT
This sequence comes from Aplodontia rufa, assembly GCA_004027875.1. NCBI lineage: Eukaryota > Metazoa > Chordata > Mammalia > Rodentia > Aplodontiidae > Aplodontia > Aplodontia rufa. The sequence goes on along the minus strand of PVKS010008451.1, from coordinate 34,956 downwards.
ATTATTATTATTATTTTTTAAAGAGAGAAGGACGGGGGAGGGAGAGAGAGAGAGAGAGAGAGAAAATGAATCAGTTTTATTTAGTTTTTCACGTGGCTTTCTTTGCTCTGAGACTTCATGCGTACGTGATGCGTACATGATGAACTCATGTACCCACACATGCCAGGTGAGTACCGTAACCACTGAGCCACTGTTCCAGCCCCAACAATCTGATTATTAAAACAATCAAAGAATTAAAAGAAGACTTAAGGAAGGAAGTAAGACAGCAATTGCATGAGCTAAGAGACCACTTTGATGAAAGAGCTCGACATTCTGAAAAGAGATGTAGCAGAGCTCTTAGAATTAAAAAACACGGTCAACCAAATTAAAAGTTCAATGGGGGGCTGGAGCGGTGGCTCAGCGGTTTCAGTGCTTGCCTGGCAAGCACAAGGATCCGGGTTCAAACCCCAGCACCACGTACACAACTAAGTGTTAGAGCAATGAAGGCCATGTGAAAAACTAAATAAAGTTATTTCTCTCTTTCTCTCTCTCTCACTGTCCCTCTCTCTTTATTTTAAAAAAAAAAAAGTTCAATGGAAGATAATAATATCAGAGTACACAGTAGAAAACAGAACTTCAGCTCTCGAACATGGAACACCAGACAACAAAGTCAATGTTGATTGACTTTGTTAATCAACGCAATGTTGATTCCAAAGAGGATAGACAAGAAAAAAAAAACTTCTGAGCATGATTGGAACTTCTAAGAAGTATGGGACTAGATGAGAAAAAATAACCTGAGAGTTATTAGGACAGGGGAGAACATAGAACAACAAATGGATGGCATAAAGAACCTTCTCAATGACATATCCAAAGAGAATTTCCCCATATCAAAATTGATCCAGAAACTCAAATTAAAGATGCCTATTGGACACCAAACAGACCTAACCAAATGAGAAACTCACTAAGACACATCATATATAATGTGAATAACAGAGAAATCAAAGAAAGAATTTTAAAAGCAGTAAGAGAAAAAACACCAAATCACATTCAGGGGCCACCAATGAGGATTACAGTGGATTTCTCAGCTTAGACAATAAAGGTGAGGAGAGAATGGAACAATACTTTTCAAGTATGAAAAGAAAATAATTTTCCGCCAAAATACTATATCCTTCAAAACTCAGCTTTAAATGTGATGGGGAAATAAAATACTTCCATGATAAGAACAAACTAGCAGGGCTGGAGCACTGGCTTGGTGGTTACAGCGCTTGCCTGGCATGTGCACGTACGGGAGTTCAAACCCCAGCACCATGTACACAGCAAAGTCTTGCAGCAATGAAAGCCACATGAAAAGCTAAATTAAAATTGTTTCTCTCTCTCACACTGTCCCTCTCTCAACAGACAAAACAAAACAAACAAACAAACAAACAAAAAAAAACTAGCAACATACATGAACGTAAAACCAGCTCTACAGAGATTACTCAAAGACAAACTTCAATCAGAGGAACAAGTTAGCAACTCCGAAAGCACATGAACAGAGAAAGTCAAGAAAAACATGACTCAGTAAAAACATAACTCACTAAAAGATATCCAAGATGGTGCAAAGTATAGCAAAGATCACAATGCCAGGGACCCAGAATTACAAATCTATTCTAAAAGGGAACATGAATGAACTTGATGCCCCAATTAAAAGACACAGATTAGCTGACTGGATCAAAAACCAAAATCCAACAATATGCTGCTTACAGGAGACACACCTCACAGCCAAAAATAGACACAGATTGAAGGTGAAAGGTTGGCAAAAAGCCTACCAGGTGGGTGTCCCAAGAAAGCTAGCCAATGTTGCAATCATTATATCCAGCAAAGTTAACTTTAAACCAAAAATTAGTCAGAAGGGATAAAAAAGGTTACTACATCATAGTAAAAGGAACAATATATCAAGAAGAGAGGCTGGAGTGGTGGCTCAGCCTGGCATGCAAAAGTATATGAGTTCAAACCCCAGCACCACATATACAACAATGTCTTGGAGCAACAAAAGCCACATGAAAAACTAAATAAAATTGATTCTTTCTCTTTCTCTCTCACTGTCCCTCTGTCTTAAAAAAAAAAAAAACACAGAAAAACCCAAACATAATGATAGTTAACATTTATGCCCCCAATAACAACTTTTCCAAATATGTGGAAAAAGTACTCAAGGACGTTAAACCACTTATCAACTTCAGTACAATAATACTAGGAGACTTTAATACACCACTATCAACAATAACAATAGATAGATCATCGAAGCAAAAAAAAAAAAATCAATAAAGATATCTCTAACCTAAACAACTCTATCAATCAATTGGACTTAACTGACATTTTCAGAATATTCCATCCCAAATTGGCTGAATTTACCTTCTTCTCAACAGCACATGGATCCTTCTCCAAAAGAGATCATATCCTAGACCACAAAGGAAATCTTAGCAAATACAAAAAACTTGATATAATCCCATGTATCCTGTCAGACCACAATGGTATGATCTTAGCAATTAACAGCAAAAAAAAAAAAAAAAAGTACATAAATACTTGGAGATTGAATAATACCCTCTTAAATGAAGAATAGGTCAAAGATGAAATGAGAACAGAAATCAAGAAATTCTTCGAAATGAATGAGAATGACAAAACAACTTATGGAAATATATGGGATAGTAGAAAAGCATTCTTAAGAGGTAAATTTATAGCACTGAGTGCCTTCATCAAAAATCAGGAGAGAGACCAAATAAATAAATTTATTCTCCAACTCAAATCCCTACAAAAAGAGGAACAATCCAGTCCCACATCCAACAGAAGGCAGAAAATAACCAAGATCAGAGATGAAATCAATGAAATTGGAACAACAACAAAAAACAATACAAAGAATCAATAAAACGAAGAGTTGGTTCTTTGAAAAAATAAATAAGATTGACAGACCCCTAGCCAACCTCACCAAAAGGAAGACTAAAGTGAAGCAAATTAAATCAACAAAATTAAAGATCAAAATGGAGTCAACACTGACTCAACTGAAATCCAGAGGATTATCAGAACTTATTTTGAAAACCTGTACTCTTCCAAGTTTGATAATCTGGAAGACATGGACAAATACCTAGCCACATATGACACCCCCAAATTAACAAAGAAGGGCATTGAAAAATCTAAATAAACCAATCTCAGGTAGCAAAATTGAAATAGCAATCAAAGGCCTTCCCCCCAAAAAAAAAAAAAAGTGAGCCCAGGACCTGATGGATTCTCAGCAGAGTTCTACCAGACCTTTACAGAAGGATTAACACCTCTCCTTAGTGAGCTATTCCATGAAATTAAAAGGGATGAAACCCTCCCCAATATCTCTCTCTCTCTTTTTTTTTTTAAAGAGAGAGGGACAGTGAGAAAGAGGGAGAATCAATTTTATTCCATTTTTCAGGTGGCTTTCATTGCTCTGACACTTCATTTTACATATGGTGCTGGGTCCTCACATATCCCAGGCAAGTGCTGTAACCCCTGAGCCATCACTCCAGCCCCTCCCCAATACTTTTTGCGAGGCAAATATAACTCTGATTCCAGAACCTATCAAAGACACATCAAGAAAAGAAAACTACAGATCAATTTCCCTAATGAACATAGACACAAAAATCCTTAATAAAATTCTATAGCAAATTGCATCCAAAAAGATAACACATCATGATCAAGTGGGCTGATCCAGGGATGCAAGGCTGGTTCAACACACGCAAAACAATAAATGTGATTCATCACTTAAACAGAACTAAAGATAAAAATCATATAATCATCTCAACTGATGCAGAAAAGGCCTTTGATAAAATTTAACACTCATTTATGCTCAAAACTCTGGAGAAGATAGGGATCAAAGGAAGATAGTTTAATTTTCTAAGAGCCATTTATGACAAACCCATAGCCAACACTATACTTAAGAGTAAAAGACTGAAACCATTCCCACTAAATTTGGATCCAAGACAAGGCTGTCCACTTTAATAGTCCTTGAAACCCTAGCCAGAGCTATCAAACAAGAGAAGGAGATCAAATGAATTCGAATAGGAAAAGAGGAAGTCAAGCTGTCTATTTGCTGATGACCAGATCCTATACCTATCTGACCCAAAAACGCTCAATCAGAAGACTTCTAGAGCTTATAAATGAATTTAGCAAAGTGGCTGGTTACAAGACCAACCCTTATAAATCAATAGCTTCCCTATACTTCAGCAGCAATTCTGCCAAAGAAGAATTCAGGAAGTCTGTCCCATTCACAATAACCTCAAAAAGAATAAAACACTTGGGTATCAATCTAACAAAGGATATAAAAGACCTTTACAATAAAAACTATCAAACACTAAAAAAAGAAACTGAAGAAGACCTGAGAAGATGGAAAAACATTCCATGTTCTTGGTTAGGCAGAATCAAAATACTTAAAATGGCCATTCTGCCAAAACCCTATACAGATTCAATGCAAACCCTATCAAGATACCAATGACACTCTTCATGGATATAGAAAAAACAATTCTCAAATTCATTTGCAATAACAGGAAACTCAGAATAGCCAAAACATTACTAAGCAAGAAAGAGGAAGCAGGAGGTATCACAATACCTGACCTGAAATTATATTATGTGGCTATAGTAACAAAAACAGCATGGTATTGGTATCAAAACAGGTATGAAGACCAATGGAACAGCATAGAAGATACTGAGACAAATCCACAAGTCTTTAACCATCTGATATTTGACAAAGGGGGCAAAAATATAATGTGAAGGAAAGACAGCCCGTTCAACAAATGGTGCTGCACGAACTGGACAGCCATATGCAGACAACTGAAATTAGATCCCGCTCTCTCACCCTGAACAAAAATCAAATTGAAATGAATCAAAGAATTAGGAATCAAACTAGCAACTATACAATTGCTAGGAGAAAAAAACAGGTTCGACACTCCATGACATGAGTGTTTGCACTTCCTTCTTCAACAAGACTCCCATAGCTCCCGAATTTAAGTCAAGAATCAATGAGTGGGATGCCATTAAACTGAAAAGCTTCTGCTCAGCTAAAGAGCATCAAGAGAGAATCTACAGAATGGGAGAAAATCATTGCATGCTATGCCTCCGACAGGGGACTAATATCCACAATATACAAAGAACTCAAAAAAACTGAACACCAAAACAATCCAATCAATAAATGGGCGAGGGAGCTAAACAGAAACTTCTCAACAGAGGAAGTCCAGAAAGCCAATAAATATATGCGAAAATGTTCTGTGTCACTAGCAATCAGAGAGATGGAAATCAAAACTTCACCAAGATTCCACCTCACTCCAGTCAGAGTGGCAAAAATGAAGAATACAAACACTAACAGATGCTGGGGAGCTGTGGGGAGAAAAGAACATTAACACACTGCTGGTGAGACTGCAGACTGGTACAGCCACTCACTCTGGAAAGCAGTGTGGAGACTCCTCAAAAATCTAGGGTTGGTGGGCTGGAGCAGTGGCTTGGAAGTTAAGGCGCTTGCCTGGCATGCTCAAGTACGCAAGTTCAAACACCAGCACCACATACACAGCAGAGTGCTGGAGAAATGAAAGTCACATGAAAAACTAAACAGAAGATTGCTTCTCTTTCTCTCTCTCTCACTATCCCTCTCTCTTTAAAAAAAAAAAAAATCTGGGGTTGGAACCACCTTATGACCCTGTTATCCCATTCCTGGGAATTTTCCCAAAAGAGCTAGAATCGGCATACTACAGACACAGATGTTTATAGCAGCTCAATTTACTATAGCTAAACTACGGAACCAACCCAGATGCCCCTCACAGGATGAGTGGATTAAAAAACTGGTGTAGAAATACAATGGAGTTCTACTCCACTATTAGAACAATATCATGCCTTTTGCAGCCAAATGGATGGAAATGGAAAAAATTATGCTGAGTGAAATATCCTGAACTCAGAAACTTAAGGGCCAAATATTTTCTCTCGTATGTGGAAGTTAGTGTAAAACCTAAGACAGGATGATAGTCAGCTGAGTTTAAGTAATAAACTCACTATAGCTGAAATTTCACATAACCTGGGGGAACCATACCTATGAAGATGGGGGGAGAAGGGAGGGAGGCAGAGAGGAGAGGGAGGGATAAGGGGGAATTATCAATACAACTGGGAATACTTAACGCCCATTAGAAGCCTAGCTATACAGAGGCAGGCAGAGAAACTCAGAAATGTCAACAATTATTATACATGTATACATTCATTTCAAACTATAGTTTGGGGGGATTACAGAGGAGACATGAATTTGAGGAATGGATGGATTGGCCTTAACTTACTGTCTCACTATGTCAATACCCACATATGCATGAATATGTAACAATTCCCTCCAAAATGTAAGATTATGTCAAACTAATAAAAAAAAGACACCAGTTCTCAGCTGAACACAGTGGTGCACACCTGTAATCTCAGGGACTCAGAAGGCGAGGGTAGGAGGATCACAAGTTCAAGGCCAGCCTCAGCAACTTTCAAAGTGAAAATCAAAGACGGGGGATATAGCTCAGTGGCATAGCACCCTTGGTTCCATCCCCAGTGCTCCTAATCCTCCACAACACAGAAGTGCAAGGGTGTACCTCACAGGAAGAGCACTTGCCTAAGATGAGCAGTCCTTCCCTCCCCTAGCCAGGAGAAACACGGAAGCCTTGGTCCTCGCCACCCCAACCCCTCAAGAGCCGTACTTACCCAGGGCTGATGGCAGGAGGAATGACCAAGATGACCAGCAGCCGGGCCTGGTGCAGTGCCTCAGCCAGGTGGGTCAGCATGTGGATCAGGCCTCTGCAAAAACAAGAGGCAGTCGGCCCAGGGCACTGCAGGCCCACGGCCCCAGTCTGGGCACAGCCCCACACAACGCAATCACTCATGTGGATCTGTAAAAGGGCTGGGCAAGAGGGGCCTCACACTCCCATCCAGCCCCCTCTAAAACCCAGAGGAGCCCCTGCCCTTAAACCTAGGGGACCCTCAGGCTGGGGTTTGCATGGCACTGCAGGAGGTGCTCAGAGAGGTCCAAAGGTGACAGGGCTCACAGGTCCACATCACATGCCAGACTCTGAAGTGGGCCAGCACCTGAGAGTGGCACTGTCAGCCTAAGGCCAGGAAACACCACAGGACACTTCAAAAGCCACATAGTGGGGGCCTCAGGGTGGGGCAAGGCACCTGATGCATGCCTGGGGCTGGTCCTCAAGCATGCAAGGGCAACCAAAGGGGTTCCAGAGAGACAGGAGGGGTGGTGTGCCCAAGGGTAACTACTGGCTTCTCTCCCTACACTATCTGGGAGGACCTGTCAGGGCCCTGGAGCCCACCCTGTGTCCTTTGACCCACATGGCAGCAGGCAGACTGCTGCCCACAGGGCACCTGGCACTAGCTGGAATTAAGTCTCTGCCCACAGAAGCTGGCCTAACACTGCTGCTCTGTGCTGATGTGTCCACTCTGGGCCCATTGTCCCTGTGCATGAGGCCCTCCCTGTTCCACTGCAGGCCCCTCAGACGCAGCTCTGTCTGGACAGCAGACTGCATGTCCCACCCCGTGAGCACCAAACACAAGGCCAAGGCTTCCACTGGCCCTAGCCCTATTCAAATGTCTCTGCAGAGTGTGGGCAGGACCCAGTCCTCTGAACAGCCAACCACGGGATGGTGGTGGCTTCCAGTGTCCTTGAGGTTGGCCATATGAGACAGTCACCCTCAAAGCCAAGTGTAGCAAAGCCAGTGTGAGAACCTTGGTCATGAGGAAGCGAGGGCACCAAGGCCAGCCAGCCTTCCTCTTTTGGCCCAGCACTGACTTTGCAGGTGGTGGCACAAGCACAGACTAGGGAGCAACAGAGGCTTGGGACAACTCAATGTCTGGCTTCTGCATCCAGAGCTCATGTGGTGCACCAAAAGACTGCCACCCAACTGTCACTTACAGGTGGTAGACAAGGGCACTGCCCAGGGCCCTGAAATACCTTAGGATCAAGAGCTCAGGAAGCTAGTCCTACCTGGGGAGGGCCCTCCTGCCTGGCCCCCAAACCTGTGGGCTCTATTGTCTGCAATGTCCCAAGGCCCAAAAGGTGGCTAAAGCCACTCTGGGGGAGCCGAGGGAGCCTGGACATCCACCTATAAGAAACAGTCCAACCTCATGGCATAGCCTGAACTTGACCTTCAGGGGAAAGGTGTGAGTCCACTCCTATCTGCCAGCACTGGTGGCTCCCAAGGGCCTACAATGCAGCCACACTGGGAATGGGGACTGGTATAGGGTCTGCCCCAGAGCTCCAGTGGGATTAGCAACAGCAACATTCCTCCTGAAGTCTTTGCCAAGAGACCCTGCAGGCAAGCTGTCCTCTGAGCTTGTGCCTAGTGGACAGCACATACAGAACCCACCAAGCTCAGCCTCAGGCCTGGCATGCTGGGGCAGGCTCAAGTGGGGCCCAGCAGGGCAAACAGGCGCCTGGCTCCACCTTACTGAGGACCTGGCCTGTCCCAGGGGCAGGTTGTGGTGTTAGCTACAGGGCTCACATCCCCAGATCTGCTGCCTCCAAAGGCCACCACACTACATGCCACTAAAGCCTTCCAGACTGCGGGGGGATGACTACAGAACCACTGACGTCTGCTGGCAGGAGACCCAGGGCCCAGCACTACAAACCAAGTTGAGGCTTTAGCCCACAGCACCACCTGCCCCAACAGTTCATGCTGCCTGGGGTTCATGGGGAGAAAGGGCCTAGGAGCCCCAGCAGGGATGCTAGTCTCCACCCAGGGACAGCCATGTCAGCCATATGGTGCTCTGAAGAGAATTTCTCAGAGCTGGGTCAAATGGCTCCCAGATACTCCCCAGCACCTGGGAGAACTGGTACCAGGGGCTGTCTCCCTAAACCATGCATCACAAACACTGGATTACTACCCTACCACTGGGCCAAGGGCCAGCGCCACATGCCTGCCCAAGTTTGCCAACCCTGGTCTTGCCAGGCCAAGCTGATGCTTCAAATCCAGGCTAGATGCTGAGGGTGGTGGACGGGGAGGAAGAGACCCATGTGATAGGCTCCTTACACATTCCTGTCTTAAAACTGGAGTGGCGGCTCAGTGGTTACAGGGCCTGCCTGGCATGTGCAAGGATCAGAGTTCAAACCCCAGCACCACATATACAACTAAGCATTGGAGAAACAAAGGCCAGATGGAACAATGAATAAAATTGATTCTCTCTCTCTCTCTGGAAAAAAGAAACAAGCAAGCATACATTCCAACATTTCTGCTTCAGCAAAGTCAGGCTCGTCCTGGGAGGCAGCTCAGTGCTTGACAGGATGGGTGGACCACTGGGTTTTGCTGCTCAGGGGGCTGGCCACTGCCCACCCCATGGCCCTGACATGCCCTGCTGATAGCCACCCACTACCCCCTGGGAACAAGGGCCATTGAGAGCTATGCTCATCTCTGCCTTCCCTGCTATAGCTTCTTACTTGGCTGGGCTCTGCAACTCTCCCCCAGCCCTCCTGCTCCAGTATTAATGAGCCATAGGCAGCTGAGACACCATGAGGCCATGATTTACTACCTACTTAATGCACTGCCACAGAAATGAATTATGGCCAACCTCAACAGATCTATAGTCCCAGGATTAGCAGGAAGGATGGGAGCCAGTAGTCTACATCCTGTTTAGATGGCGCCTTCCCTCTGAGTGTACCCAAAGGTCCACCTTGGTGGGGCCCACTACCCAACAAGGACCTTGGGCAGGGCCTGGGAAAGTCTCATGGCTCAGAGCCTAGAGCACTTGACCCTCAAGCCAGAACTGGGGTCCCCTTGGAAGCTGTTCAGGCCAAAAGCTCCCCAGACTCAGGGACACCATAGCCCCACTGTGGTGTGCCCCTTCTTTCTACCCATCCTTTCCCCTGGCTGGGTCACCCTCCAAGGGCAAGGCTCTGGGCTCACCTTCCTGTCCTCTTTCTTGTCCATATTCCATAGGGTTCCACCCCAGCCAGTCTTCCCCAACCGACCACAGGAGTTCCATGTGAGATGCTGCCCCCAAGTGGGCAGAGCTGAGGCCTGCAGGTCTTCTGCCTGCAGCAAGGGCTGCAGCAGGGCTGAAGCCACTTGGGGTTATCACCACACAACCACCGGGGAGGCATGTGTGGACAGAAGCATGGCTCAGCCAGCTGAGTTCGGAGCCTTAAAGCACAGTGGAATTCCCCAGGCAGGAAAGGGAGGAGCTGAATACTGTAGCTGCAGCATGCTCAGAGGACTGATGAGCTGACTAGCTGGCAGCCAGGGTCTGCTGCCGAGACATGTGCTGTGGGCTGTGCCAGCCTCTAGCCCCTGTCCAGGGCAGAGCAGTCCCTCTGCCAGCTTCTGCAGGGGATCTCCACCTTGGCAGAACTGGGGAAGGAGGTGGGCTGGAAGCAGTTTCTGGCACTTTCTGTGATCCCCTTCTTTCCTGGTCACCTGACCAACGGGATGGAACCCATGAGGCTCACAGGTGTGCTGCAGGAAGGAGGCATAAGAGCACCGTGTGGTTTCCCTGTCTGAATGGCTTTCCCTAGAGGACACCATGGCCATCAATCTCAGGTCCAGGTGTGCCTGGCTGGCCTCTCCTCCACACCCCAGGAGGGTCCTTTGTGCTCATTATGTCAAGCTGGACCTCTGCTGCACTGTTCTGGCCACCCTTCTCAAAGTCCTGGTAGGCCAAGTGCCTCTGTGCCCTCTGCCACCACAAGGGGCTCCAGGCTGGCCCTGCAGTGTGGTCAGGATGGCCGCCTGCCCTGTGGCCATTCCTGGCTTCTTCACCTTCCGTGGGGCCCCCCATCTCAGACAGAGACTGCGGGAGGAAGATCCCTCGGCTCCACTCACACGTGCTTCTGGCTCAGCAGCTGGCTCCACACCTCCACCACGAAGCCATCGAGGTGCTGGTTCTGAAAGACACAGATCCAGGAGGGAAGGGCGAAAGACAGATACAGCCTCTAGGGAGAAGGGAGGAAGGGCCATCTGGGGTGGGGCTTGGCTGAGGGCACAGAAGCCACCAGTGCACGCAGCCCTGAGCAGCATGCACGGCTCACCTTTGCCACCTGGACCACAGTCTTGCTGAGCTCTTCTATTTCATCTTCATTGTCTAGGACATTCTGGAAGTCATCGTAAGTCCAGTCCTCAAACAGAAGCCGAGGCACTGACAGGGAGGCACACACAGGAAGTTGTGACCAGGCAACACTGAATCATACTCCTCTGACTATTGTCCCCAAGATGTCCCCTTGGGCCCCAGAGAAGAGTCAGACCTCAGTGATGGGAGGGGAGGCCATTCAAGGCATCCAGTATGGACATCCCATACCCAGGCAGGCTGGCAAGGGCGAGACACATCAAGGAAGGAGCGAGGAGAAGCTGCCAGCCTTCTCCTTCCATACCAGCTTCGCCAGGGGTCTGACTTCAAGGAAGGTAGCCAGGCCAGGCTCTAGCTCTTCTGACCCCGGGCTGAGGTTGGTCGGTTCACAGCTGTCTCCAACCTCAATCCTCCTGGCCCTGCAGAAGCCCCTGTGTTCTGCCACCTCCTAAGTCCCAGCCAAGACCCCACAGTCCTCCAGCTCAAGTCTGTCACTGCTCCTGAGCTTCCATGTACTCTCCCCTTCAGCGTGAGCCCTGTGCTTCTACTCTACTGCCCCTAGGCTATTGCTGGTCACTGGAACATGAGGTGCTCCCTACAGAATCTCTGGCTCCGCAGGACCAGTGTTGCCCTCGGGACTCAATTAATGTTCACTGGATGGGAGAAGAAAGAAATGGGAGGGACAAGGGAGGGGAAAGCCATTGCTAAGGAGGTGTTGGCCTTGCAGGCCACAGCCCTGTAGGCAGGAAAGCTCAGAACTTGGGCTGGACCATGGGCCATGAATGTCAGGCTATGGCTCCACTCAGAGCTGTGGGGGGAGGGACCTACACTTGCGCAGTACAGCACGCTCTAGGAGCAACACTCAAGAACCACAGAGCCCCCTCCACCCAGAGGGAGGTCATGCCATCTATGATATATGACTGATGTGGCTCCTGACCACTCAACCATGCCTCCTGGACTCACCTATGTGTAGGCCTTTGGCATGCTTCCTGACAGCCCGCATCCACCCTGTGGGACACGGAGGGGACAGTAAGCACAGGGCCAGCATATCCAGCCCACTTGAACACAATCCTCCCCAGGTCCAGGGCCAGTCCTGTATCCCCCACTCCTGAAGTCTCACCTCCTTCTCCTGGCCTGACTCCTGCCCCAACCCAGCCCTGCTTTCTCTTGAATAGTAGCCCTGAGGTTACACTCCCTAAATGGAGATGGCTTTAAGCCAAGGGGACAGGTGGCCATATCTCAGGCCATTCCAAGGGCCTGGGGAACATCAGGGCTGTTTCTCTGAACTGAGGGCAGCCAGCACCCACCAGGTACTTCGACACACTGCCATCTCTCCACAGCTCTCCCATTAGGGAAACCACTTCTTATCTCAGAACTCCATAGAGTTTATTTCTCACTGCTAGTTCTGTTGGGGCCCTGTGAAACTCAGAGAGGTAAACCAGGGCACCCTGACAGGAGGATACACCATGAGTAGGGCACTGTGCCCAAGCCCTATTCTCCTCCCTGGACATCAGCTAGAAACCTACCAAGGGAGAGACAGAGAAGGGGAGCCAATGGTCTACACTCTTTACTGACCAGCACGTATCCCAGCTGTCCTGGAGCCCTCCTGGCTCACACTCACGTGCAGCTCGGATGTGCAAGGAAAGTCCTCCCCACAACCCCCAGAACACAGGGTCAGAGCTGGGTCTGCTCTGAGGCACTGACCAGTCATGCAGAGGGTCACACAATGGTGACCACCTCCACTCGGCCCAATCTGCCCCATGCTACACACCAGACTACACCTCGGGCATGTGCTCTGGGCTCAGCATACCCACCCCACCCCTACCCATGCACACTCACACCAACAGTCTCAACAGCCATGCCACAGAGGCCCAGCTGCACTCAGTGCCATGCACATCCATTCATGTGCACACAGTCACATCTACTCTCACTCCCCTCAACCCTGGGACAAGCACAAACAAGGAGGCGGTATAAAGACCTTGGTCCACGTCGTGGAGGCCTGTGACCTCGAACATCTCACGGCCTCGTCTCTTCAGCTGCAGCCAGACTGGTGAGATCTGTGTGAACTTGCTCCCAAAGACCTTGGCAACATCATAGCCATGGCTGTTCCACTGGCAGAGAAAAGGGAGCAGACAGAGGACAGGTTAGTGCGTGCTTACCTTGCCCTGGTCATGCCGGGGCCGGTAACTGGTGCAGACAGTGCTCAGTCTGGGCCCACATCAGTCCCTGCCTGTGGTAATGCTGGGCCTCCGTAATCTGGGGAATGCAGGGACCAATGCCATGGCCTGACACCCTGCTAACAGCTCCTTCACTAGGGGTGACTGGTGCTCAACCCCACAAGCCCCTTGTTGACCTTCTGAAGGTTGGCAGCCGGGACCAAACAGCCAGGGAGCACTGACCGGCGTCCCTTGCAACCAGGAGCAGCAAGCCTTGAGAAATCCCAGCACCCTCCCCTCTCCTATTTCCAGGCTGGCGTCTCTCCCACAAGGCCTCACAAGCCCAGCAGCATGAGAGAACAGACCAGGAGACCAGTCCGCTAGAGGATGGGGCAGTTTGTCTGTGCCTCAGGGCCCCCTTTGTGCCATGAGAACCTCAGCTTACTGGAGTGACATAGCCTAAAACATCTCCAGCAAAGCTTCTCTCCCGGGCCCTTGCTGAGCAGTAGCTGCGATGCTCCAGAACTACATCCTCAGCTTTGAGTTCCGTCACCACCAAACCCCGATCCTGAACAGGCTTATCTGAGAACTGAGTCTGAAAGGAAGGAAGGGGAGAAAGCCATTAGTCATCGTTCTGGGCAGAGGTGGAATCCAAGCCGCAGCAGGCCCGTGCTATTAAGCCAGGGACCATCTCTCACCAACAGGACCTTGCTGACCTGGAGAACCTGCAGGCAGAGGACACAACAGGCAACAGGTCAGAAGGGCTCTGGCCTTTGAAGATATGGTGGCTGTCAGGGGCTGGCCCTTGCTGGGGACTGGAGAGCAGGCAGGGAGCCAGGGTGGCTCCAGCCACACATGATGATGGACCTGAGACTCACCTGGGTCCCCAGGGCCATACATGCTGGGGGCATGCCAGGCACATGCCACCTCACTGGCCAGCCCACCTGTGTCCCCACCACAGGTCTCCTACCTTGTGAATATGCCTCTTCCACCTGTTTCTGCCCCTGGAAGTCCTCGCACAGGTTCCAGACTTGCCTGCTCTGTCCATACTCTAGACACACTCCTTAGACTTGCCCCAAGGGGACCCATGAGAAACAGAGATACCCATTGTACAGGCTCTCTGCCCCGAGGCAGAGACCATCTGTTAGTCCAGGCCTGAGTCACAGGAATCGTCCTGTAACTGCAGTCCAGCCAGAGGAGTGGGAACTGCTGGGACTTATGGACAGGCTGGATGGTGACCAACCCTGGAGTTTATAATCCCTGGGAACAACCCAGCACAATGGCCATGATACAACACACCTCAAGGCCGTGAGTCTTAGAGATTATAACCACAGTGGGACAGGGTACAGGAACCGAAAGCCAGAGGCAGAAGAAAGATGGAAACTATCACAGGGGAAGGCCCTGAATGGGGAAGGTAAGACACCAAAAGCAAGCCTGCCATCTCAACCTGGCTCCAGAGGCAGCTCACTCAGAGCCCCGACCAGCCACAGTTCCAGAGTCACACAGACCACCTGCCCACCAGTCCACCCACCTGCCCACATCATGCCGGTAGGGCGGCTGTTGTGAGGAGACATGACCCTGCAGAGTGCTGGTTCACACAGACCGCAGCAAAGCAGGACAGGGAGGAGTATGACTGGTCAGCCTTGGCCAGTGTGGTCACCTCAAGTCCCCAGGCCACTCCTACCTTCTCCAACAGTGTTTTTGCAGCAGCTTTTTTGGCATCTGACTTTGAAAGGGTACTATGAACTGAGCCACAGGCCAGAGCAAGCGAGAGGATGAGAAGGAGCATCTGCATGGTGAACGTGTCACAGCAGGGTCCAACCTCTGGGTCCAGAGGGCTGCAGAGAGAGCAGAGCACATGGAGAGAGGTGACCAGACAGAGCTCAGGCCAGGTGTCCCTCTGATGATGGGAGTATGTCCTAGCACAGCCTGGCCCCCAAGGACAGAGCCTGGTTGGGCTAGCAGACAGGAGCTTTATTGGCACTGGCCATGGAGCCCACTCCCACTGCCCAAGGCTACCCTAACCACAACCAGCCAGCTAGGAAAATTGTTGGTTCCTATACCCCCCACACCCAGAGAGTCCAAGTCACAGTAGCACTGAAGTATAAATCAATGGAGCCACAGAACGTACTAGGAGAAATGGTAACCTATTTATGTAACTGCAGAGTAAACAAGACTTTTCCAACCATATCAGCAAAGGGATAGATTATGGGGCAGGTGTGGGGGGAATACCACTAAAGCTCAGCAAATAAACGTGTAAAACTTTCAAACCTGGGCACAGTGGCATGCACCTGTGGTCCCAGCTACTTGGAAGGCTGAGGCAGGAGGATCACTTGGGCCCGGGAGTTCAAGGCCAGCCTGGGCAACACAGCAAGTCCCCATCTCAAAAAATAAAAGAAAAAAAAAAAAAAAGGAAAGAAAAAGGTGCAACTTTCATTTAAGATACAAAAAAGCAACTTTAGAGTGAAATAAGTCAGAAACACATTATTCAGAACATACTTGACAACAGGTTTCCATCTATCACCTATCTACAATATGCAAGAAATCTTGTAAATCAAGATCTGCAAGTAGAGAGACATGCCTGTAATCCCAGAGACTCGGGAGGCTGAGGCAGGAGGGTCACAAGCCCGGGCAACTTAGCGAGACCCTGTCTCAAAGTAAAATTAAAAAGGGCTGGAGGGTGGATCTGCAGTTAAGGTGCTTGCCTGGCATGCATGAGGACACGAGGTCTAACCCTAGTACCACATACACAACAAAGTGTCTGAGCAATGGAAGCCACTGAAAAACTAAATAAAAATTGATTCTCTCTCTCTCTCCTTATCCCTCTCTTTAAAAAAAAAGGGGGGGCTGGAGCTGTGGCTCGGCGGTTACAGGACTTGACTTGCATGTGTTGAGTACATGAGTTTGAACCCCAGCACCACATACACGAGTTGTCAGAGGAATGAAAGTCACATGAAAAACTAAAAATTGCTTCTCTCATTCCCTCTCTCTCACTGTCCCCTCTTTCTATTAAAAAAAAAAGGGCTGGAGACGTAGCTCAGTAGTACAGCATTTGCCAGTTATACACAGGCCTTGGGTGGAATCCCTAGTACCGCACACACTGAAAAGTAAATAAGTGGGCTATCGGGAACTACTGGTCATTTTGTTCCCTCTTTACCTGTACTTTTAACTTTTTCTGGGCTGAATTCTTACTAGTGTACAGTTCATTTTTAGACTCTAGGCAATTTCACCCCCTTGTAAAGTTTCACCCCCAAAGTAAAGACTTTGGGGACAGCTGAACAACAAGCACAGACTGTTTGGGCTGTTGTCACCAGGCTTTAAGACAACAGGTATGCAGAAGCTCAGCCATCTAACTCACACCCTTCCAGAAAAGCTGAGAGGCCCACAAAGCTCAGGCAGAGGCAGGTAGGGAGCTGGAGGAGGACCTAGCTCACTGTCCAGCAGATAGGCAGTCTTCTCTGGAAGCCATTGGCACCTCTGGGCCAGATGGGGTATGCCTCATAGAAGGAGATGCCAAAGCCAGGCCCACCACACTGCCCATCCTCATTCCTATGACCTCCTGTCCGGGACCTGCTTTTTCTACTCTGCTTCCCTTCACAGAGGCACAGGTTTGCAAAGCCAGGCCCACCACACTGCCCATCCTCGTTCCTATGACCTCCTGTCAGGGACCTGCTTTTTCTACTCTGCTTCCCTTCACAGAGGCACAGGTTGCCCAACCCTGCCGTCATTTCCTGGGCATGACCTACCGCCAATGCAGACTGCAGAGACCATAGCAACAAGCTTCTAGCTTTGGCATCCAAACAACCACAGCCCCAGCACACAGAATGAGGCCAACGGGAAGCTCCCCTGCCTGGGAGGCAGGGAAACAGCATGGCCTTCAGGCACTGAGGAGCTAGGAAGGGTACCTGAAGGGTGCAAAGAGCACCATCCGGTGCTTGAAGCCTTGGACAAAGGCACCAACTGCTCTAAAAGTCATCACAGTTCCGAAAGGATAAGAAAATCCAGGCCCAGATAACCTAGTCCATCCCTGACTCCCTACCCCACCAACCCTCCCACTCAGCCATAGAATCAGAATCAAGGGGCAACAGCCTCCCGCCCTTTTACCTCACCCTAGCCCACCATCTCACCTACAGCTTTGAGGCTTGGGTCGGGTAGCACATAGCCCCAGGGATTGGGGGATTCTGGCCTCGGAATGGGGTTAAGTCAGACAGCCCATAATCAACCTAGTCTGCCTGGTCAGGCTAAGTCTACAGCTCTTAGCTCCCAGGCACCTTCTTCTTTTTTGGGGGGGTGCAGTAGGGGAGTACTGGTGATTAAACTTATCAGTTTCCTATCTGAGCTACATCCACAGCCCTTCTTGTTTTGAAATAGGGTCTTGCTAAATTGCCCAGGTAGGCCTTGAACTTTGGATCCTCTTGCTTGAGTCTCCCAAGTAGCCAGGCACCCATCTTTGATCCCAGCCCTGTGACGGCAGAAGGAACGAAAAACCACAGACGGCCAATCTGCAGGGAGGTGATCAGGAGTAACTGTGATGGTATGCCCTGTGCACAACCACCACTGTGGCTTTGGGTCTCCCCCTCCTCACTGTCCTACAGACCTGCAGCAAGGCCACTGTCTACCCATTCAGAGGTTGCTCTATTACATTCCTAACACCTGACCTGATTTCAACCTCCAGGAAGAAGGAAGAGGAAGACAGACCTTCAGCAGCAGAGCACCAGGAGAACCAAAACAAGCACAAGGCCAGGGCTGTGGCCGGTAGCTTAGCTGTGGGACAAAGCACTGGGATACAGTCTGCCCCAGCACTGTGGCGAGGCAGTGTAGAGGTAGGTACTTCCAGGCTAGGGCACCTCCCACCGCTCCCCACTGTATACTTTTTGCAGGCCTGGAAGAGCTAACTCTCCACAGACTCCTGGGCCCTCCCACACTGGGCTCATCTGTTTGGTACAGGGGACTGAACCCACAGGCATTTTACTGCTGAACTACATTCCTGGCTCTTTTTATCTTTATACTTTGAGACAAGACCTCACCAAGTTGCCAAGTCTAACCTCAAACCTGCAATCCTTCTGCCTCAACCTCTAGAGCTGCTGGGATTACAGGTGAGTGCTACTATGTCTGGCTCACGCTGTGTTCTTGCATCAAAATGTGTTTCTTGAGGGCTGGAGCAGTGGCTCGGTGGTTACGGCGCTTGCCTGGCATGCGCGAGAGTATGGTTCAAACCCCAGCACCCACGTACACAGCTGGGTGTCAGAGCAACGAAAGCCATGTGAAAAACTCAATGGAAGTTGATTCTCTCACTGTCCTTCCTTCTTTAAAAAAAAAAAAAAAAGTGTTTCTTTCCCAAACACCAGCAACTGTCCCTTCTATGTGGTAGAAGGTCCCACATAGAATATGGTGTTATGACTCTGCTCTACCCAAGTCCCAGAATCTGCTGTCTTAACAGACTAACAGAATGCTCAGAGCCCAGGGTACTGGGAGGAGTGTCTCAGGAGGGCTGCCAGGAAGGAGGGACAGAGGTTCTCAAACTTTTTTCGTGCAGACCCACAGCAAGAAATGCACTAGTATGTGTGTGTCGTGTGTGCATGATAGTGTTGCACCTGCCCAGTGGAAGAAGCTAATTAGTATTCCTCAAATTGTAAGTAAGGTACTAGAGTGGTGGCTCTCTGTTACACCACTTGCCTGGCATGCACAAGGACATGGGTTCAAACCCCAGCACCACTCCACAACAAAGTGTCAGAGCAGCGAAAGTCACATGAAAAACTAAAATGGCTACTTTCTTACTGCCCTTAAAAAAAAAATTATACTGTACTAAAGTGTGAGATCTGCCTTTGGGGTAAAAACCAGTTCTTTTCTTCCTTTTTTTTTTTTTGGTACTGGGGATTGAATTCAGAGACCTACCACTGAGCTTTATTCCCAGTCTTTTTTTTTTTTTTTTTGAGACGGGATCAAAATAAATGTGGTTAGTCTCTAACTAGCGATCCTCCTGCATCAACCTCCCCAGTTGCTGCGATAACGGGCTTGGACCACAGTGCGAAGTCAAGTTGATTCTAACAGAAATGCTCCTCCTACACAAACACAGTAGACCACCCCATGTTTTCACCTTTGAGCCCAAATCTTGGAGCCCACCGTGTGTTACGGTGAGGGTTGCACGTATGCTTGGGAACGAAGGTGGGGTAACGGGCACGGCCCAACACACTGGCACCCCAGATAACACAGCCCGCGCGTGTGGGGCCCCGGGGTGAGGGGGTCGGGCCCGTCCAGGGCAAGACTGCCTGAGCGATGTCCGGTTCTGACTCTGCGGTCCGCACAGGTACCCTCGGGAGAGGGCGTCAGCAGCGCGAGGTCGGGGACCACGGCCCGGCTGTGCTCCTGGGGGGCCGGCTCGCGAGCCTCCACCGCCGACCGCCCCCACGGCCTCCGTCCGCTCTCGCCCACGCCCCCGGCTTCCCGTCCACGCCCGCTCGCCGACCCGGCGCTCGCGCTCCCTCACGCCCGCGCCCCACGCCCGTCCGGCCCAGGCGGAGCCCACTTCGCGGCGGGGAGGCTGAGGCCATGCCGGGAGGAGGAGCGGGCGCGGTCGCCGCGGGGCTCACCTTCATGTCACAAGCCGGCGGGGCCCTCACGCACAGCCGGAAGGCGCCCCTGCACGCCGGAAATCCCGCCCCTGGACGCCGCGCACGGTATGCCGGGACGGGGCGGAGCCTGGGTGGGGCGGTCCTTTCCGAGGGGTGGGCCAGGCGAGTGGGCGTGGCTTGAGCTTGGGTGGGCGGTCGGGTGGTGCGGGGCCGGGTCGGTGGACTGCGCCCTAAGCCTTTTGCGCCCAGGTCCAGCGCCGGTGCTGCCAGGTTTTCCTCCGACCCCGGCCCGCCGCGTTACCCCCACACCCGCCTAGGTGAGCGCACCCTGGACAGTTCCACGAGCGCACGGTGCCCACCAGTCTCCAGTACAGGACACCCTGTGCACGTGGGCAGGCAACCCGCGTCTCGGGATGGTCCTGGACTGCGAAGATCTTGTGCATCCGAAACCGGCCTCCTAGTCCGCATCTTGAGTTTCTCCAGCGGGAGCCGCCAGGGCCAAACAGGACCACCCGGCCCCAATCTCGGCCCCAGCCAGAGGCTCTAGACCCTCCCGTGGCCAGCATTTTATTTTATTTTTATTTTTGGTACTGGGGATTGAACCCAGAGGCACTTGTCCACTGAGCCATATCTCCAGCCCTTTTATTATTTATTTTTTGTTTTTATTTTTAAAAAAGTAAATGGTCCGTTGCTCAGCAGTGACAGCGCTTCCCTGGCATGTGGGAGAACGCAGGTTTGAATCCCAGCACCACGTAACAACGAAGTGTCTGAGCCATGAAAAACTAACTAAAATTGATTCCTCTCTCTCTCCCTCTCGCTCTCTCTCTCTCCCTTTAAAAATTAAAAAAAAAAAAAAGTGAATTTCTTTTGGTACCAGGTATTGATCCCAGGTGTACTTAATCGGTGAGCCACGTCCCCAGTTGGTTTACATTTTATATTTTGATACCATCTGGCTGAGTTGCTCAGGGCCTCACTAACTAGCTGAGGCTGGCTTTGAACTTGTGATCCCTCTGCCTCAGCTTCCAAAGTCTGTGCAGTCATCGATGACCAGAATTTTAGTCACCGTGACTGTTCCTCACCCCCATCCCTTGCTGTTCCCAGCAGTTTCCTACAGAAAACCACACAGCTTGTCCCCTTCCTGCTATGCACCTCACCCCTGACCTTGGCCAGCTCCAGGCCCACTGTGTGTCTATTTCCCCATTCCTGCTGTTTCAGAGACTTCTTCATGAACTGAGCTTTGTTCTCTTTCTAATCACATTTCCTTTTTTCTCTTCCCCATATTTTCTGCCAACTGTCCCCCAAGTCTTTCCAGAGGGCTAAGGCTGACTGCGTATGTGTGCTGAGGGTCACACACCAGCTGCTTTCCTGGCATCCAGCTTGTCCCTGCACTGTTGGCAAATGGCTCAGATGGTGACCCCAAGTTGGGCAGAGCTCTGGAGAGGGCCCCAGTAAGCTATTCTGGGTGTTCTCAGAGTTGTACCGTTCAAAGGTCTTTTAAGTGGGAAAGGCATTTCTCCTCCTTGGGATCTCATTTGAGGTCAGAGTCCTTTGAGCTAAAGAATTTCAAAATGCACTCTGCACTCTGGATCTGTGTTGTAGGCCTCAGGAACAGAAGGGAGGGAAGGGCAAGGGTCCTAGGACCAGGCCCCTCTGCAGGTGGCCTGTTGGGTTGCCAGGGGACAGTGGTCAGCCTCCCAGCTTTACAGCAGGCAGCAAGGGGCCCAGTCCTTGGGTTGAAAACTGGCTTGTTTAAGTGGAGGGTAGAGGCCAGAGGAAGATGCAGAGTGAGGCACAGCAAGACCTAAGGGAATCAGAGCAGAGCTTCAGCCTTTCTGGGTGGAGCAGTGCTGAAGGAGGACCAAGGCACTGACCCAACTGCACTTGCCCCTCTCTGACTCCATTTCTCTCCAACTTCTTTTCCTTCTGAGTCACCTCCTTCTGTAGTTATCTTGAATTCCAGGGAGCACATGTCTGATTGATAAGCATCTTTATGACAAGGAATGGAAACTAATGCTGAGCATCTGGAGCCTTGGAGAATAGATCATAGGCAGGAACAATTACCCCATGCTGAAACTGAGGCTGCCCCTAAGCAAGAGTGATCATCTCAGCATAGGAAGAGACTCATCCCTCCCAGACCTTCACAGAACCTGAGAAAATGCTCTGTATGGCCTGACCAAGATGAGCAGTCTGCCAGCTTTACAAGGCCCCTGCCATGCAAGCCCCTGGCGCTTGTCTTTTTCTATAAAATGAAGACTTTTTTTTATTTTAAAAAAAGAGGGGACAGGGCTGGAGCAGTGGCTCAGCGGTTTCGGCGCTTGCCTGGCAAGCACTAGGACCGGGGTTCAAACCCCAGCACCATGTACACAACGAGGTGTTGGAGCAACTAAGGCCATGTGAAAAACTAAATAAAGTTGTTTCTCTCTTTCTCTGTCCCTCTCACTGTCCCTCGCTCTTAAAAAAAAAAGGAATACTTTTAAAAATAAAAAAAGAAAAAGGGGACAGAAAGAGAGAGAGAGAGAGAAGGAGAAAGAGAAGCAATTTTCATTTAGTTTTTCATGTGACTTTCATTCCTCTGACAGTTCATTGTGAAGGTGGTGCTGGGGTTTGAACTCGCGTACTTGCGCACGCGCTGTAACCACAGAGCCACTGCTCCAGCCCAAAATCTCAAAGACCTTTAATCACTGTGTTTTATCTCCGTGTTTCCCAACCTGGCCACCTGCCCTCCTTCTTCACTGCTCTTTCCTAGATGGGCAAATTGGGATGGGTGGCTGAACCAAGTCTGCTGGGACTGCTGGGGTGTTTACCGTAGGACTTTGATTAGAAAACCCAAACATGCTCAGTAGAGCACTCTGGGATTGATCCCCAACACCAGGAAAAGATAAAGAAGATTTTAGTCTGTTTGAGTTCTTGACGTTCCTCAGATTTTGTTGTTAGCCATAACTATGTAAAAAGGATATTTGGTTAATAATTCAGTTTGAATTGCTGAAAGTGCTTACTTAACTGAATTTGTAGATGGGACAAGGTGTCATCTAGAGGCATCTTAAAAATGACTATAATGGGGCTGGAGTGGTGGCTCAGCGATTGGAGCACTTGCCTGGCATTCGTGAGGACCTGGGTTCAAACTCCAGCACCACATACAGAACTGTTGGGGAAACAAAGGCCAGATGAGAAAATACATAGAATTGTTTCTCTATCTTTTACCCTCTCTCTTTCCTTAAGAAAAACAGCAACAATGGCAAAAGACTATAAAGTTCTGCCTGACTTTGTGGCACATACCTGAAGTGACCGAGAAGGCTGAGGCAAGAGGACTGTAAGTTCAAGGCCAGCCTCAGCAATGTAGTGAGATACTGTCTCAAAATAAAAACAAACCTGGGATTTTGGGGTGTAGAGCATCCTGTGTTCAATGCCAGTAATGAAAAAAAAGATTTTAATATCTTCTGGACTTACAGAGGGAATAACAAGGTTTGTAAAAATTAAATTTCAGGGGGCTGGAGCGGTGGCTCAGCGGTTTCGGTGCTTGTCTGGCAAGCACAAGGACCTGGTTCAAACCCCAGCATCACGTACACAACTAAGTGTTAGAGCAACTAAGGCCATGTGAAAAACTAAATAAAGTTGTTTCTCTCTTTCTCTGTCTCTCTCTCACTGTCACTCTCTCTTTAAAAAAAATTAAATTTCAGTCATGAAATTGTGTGTATGTGTATGTAACTGGGGATGGACATTTTTTGGGGGGAAGGATTGAACCCAGGAGCACTTAACTACTGAGCCATATCCCCAGTCCTACGTGTGTATGTGTGTATTTTTGAGTCAGAATCTCACTAAATTGCTTAGGGTCTCTCAAAGTTGCTGAGGCTGACTTTGAACTCACAGTCCTCCTGCTCAGCTTCCCAAGCCTCTGAGATTACAGGAATGCACCACCGCACCTGGCAAGGATTGGACCTTTTATGTTTTAGTTTCTTTTTATTTTGAGAGCAGATCTCTAATAAGTTGTCCATTCTGTCCTCAAACTTGTGATCCTCCTTCCTCAGCCTACTGAGTCTCTGGGATTACAGTCCTGTTCCTTGTCAAAAAATTGGTTTTTTTGGGCTGGAGCGGTGGCTCAGCCATTTCGGCGCTTGCCTTGCAAGCACGAGGACCCGGGTTCAAACCCCAGCACCACGTATACAACTGAGTGTTGGAGCAACTAAGGCCATGTGAAAAATTAAATAAAGTTTCTCTTTCTCTGTCTCTCTCACTGTCCCTCTCTCTTTACGAAAAAAAAATTGGTTTTTGGGAAGTGGAAATAGCACCGGGTGCTGCTGGAGTAGCCGTAACTGCCACTGCGATCAATGCCAAAGGGACCCAAGCAGCAGTCACAAGAGCTCAAGTGGATCAGGGACGGAGAGAACACAAGCCCCTCAGAAAAGGTGAAGAAAGGGAAGAAGGACTAAAGACAAAAAAGATGTTCTCTGAGGGGCTGGCAGGAGAAGGGAAACAGCTGGGGAGGAAGAGAAAGTGCTGAAGGAGAAGGAACAGCAGCAGCAGCAGCAGAAGCGAGACAGTCGAAAAGGCTGACGGAGTAGGATGTGGATGATGATGGAGAGGGAAAAAGAGCTCATGGAGTGTCTTAAGAAGCCTTCTGTAGGGGCTGGAGCAGTGGCTTGACGGTTACAGCACTTGCCTGGCATGCGTGGGGACAGAGTTCAAACCCCAGCACCATGTACACAACAAAGTGTTGGAGCAATAAAAGCCACATGGAAAACTAAGAAGAAGAAAGAAAAAGAAGAAAGAAGAAGGAAGAAGAAGAAGAAAGAAGAAGAAGAAGAAGCTTTCTGTACCTGCCAGTGATGAAGAGGATGACCTACCTGTCCCAATACCTGGAGGAGGAAAGAAAACCAAGGATGGTAATGTTTTTGCAGCCCTGATTCAGGCTCAGAGTGAGGAAGAGGAGGAAGAAGAAAAACATCCTCCAAAGCCTGCTAAGCCAGAGAAGAATCAGATTAGTAAGGCAGTTTCTGAGGAGCCTGGGCTCAAGGGCAAAAAGGAAAAGGAAGAGAAGTGAAAAGGGAAATCCAAGCCTCAAAATAAATTTGCTGCTCTGGACAGTGAAGAGGATGACGAAGAAGATGAAATAACAAAGAAAAAGAACCTCCCAAACAAGGAAAGGAGAAGAAGACCAAGAAGGTAGAATAGGGAGAAGAGGAGGGAGAAGCGGGTGGGTCCAAGGCAGATGATCCCTATGCTCACCTTAGCAAGATGGAGAAGAAAAAGTTGAAGAAACAGATGGATTAGGAGCACCAAGTGGCATCATTAAAAGCAGCTAATGCTGCCGAAAATGACTTCTCCGTGTCCCAGACAGAGATGTCCTCCCGCCAGGCTGTGTTAGAAAATGCATCTGATATCAAGCTGGAGAAGCTCAGCATCGCAGCCCATGGCAAATAGCTGTGCGTGAATGCAGATCTGTGCATCATAGCTGGACGTCGCTAGGGGCTGGTGGGACCTAACGACGAGGGCAAGACCACGCTCCTCAAGCACACTGCCAATGGTGGCTTGAGCATCCCTCCAACACTGCCGTGCTGCCGTGTGAGACACCGGCAGTGTCTTCCAGCTAACACCAAGCAACTGAAGCTACTGAAGAGGAACGACAGCTTCGGGGACAGCAGGGGGATGACACAGCTGCTGAGAGACTAGAGAAGATCTATGAGGAACTGCCGGCCACTGGGGCAGCTGCTGCAGAGGCAAAAGCACGGCAGATCCTGGCTACATGGGCTTCAACCCTGAGATGCAGAATCGGCCCACACAGAAGTTCTCAGCGTGATGCTGCATGCGTGTCTCTCTGGCCAGGGCACCGTTCATGGAACCTACATTGCTCATGTTGGATGAACCCACTAATCACTTGGACCCTAATGCTGTCATCTGGCTCAATAACTACCTTCAGGGCTGGTGGAAGATGTTACTGATTGTCTCCCATGACCAGGGCTTCCTGGATGATGTGTGCAGTGATAGCATCCATCTCGATGCCCAGCGGCTCCATTATTATAGAGGCGATCACACAGCCTTCAGGAAGATGTACCCGCAGAAACAGAAAGAACTGCTGAAGTGGTATGAGAAGCAGGAAAAAAGCTGAAGGAGCTAAACGGCGGTGGCAAGTCCACCCAGCAGGTGGAAAAGCAAATGAAGGAAGCCCTGACTCGAGAGCATCAGAAATGCTGATGGAAAAACCAAGATGAAGAGTCCCAGGAAGCCCCTGACCTCCTGAAATGCCCCAAGGAGTACACTGTGTGCTTCACTTTCCCAAATTCCCCACCACACAGCCCTCCCGTGCTGGGTCTGCACGGTGTGCCATTTGGCTATGAGGGGCAGAAACCACTCTTTAAGAACCTGGATTTTGGCATCAACATGGACTCAAGGATATGCATCGTGGGCTCTAATGGTGTGGGGGAAAGCACCCTGCTCCTGTGCTGACCGGTAAGCTGACATCAATAGATGGAGAAATGAGAAAAAAACCACCGACTGAAGATTAGCTTCTTCAACCAGCAGTATGGCACAGCAGCTGCACACGGAGGAGACACCCACTGAGTATCCGCAGCGGAGCTTCAACTCACCCTACCAGGATGCACGCAAGTGCCTGGGCCACTTTGGCCTTGAGAGCCACGCATGCACCATCAGATCTGCAAACTCTCTGGTGGGCAGAAAGCCCAAGCTGTGTTTGCAGAGCTGGCCTGTTGGGAACCCAGTGTCCTCATCCTGGGGGAGCCAACCAATAACTTGGACATAGAGTCTATTGATGCTCACCATCAACGAATATAAGGGTGCTGTGATTGTCATCAGCCATGATGCCCGACTCTGCTTCTCGACCACCCAACTGCCAGCTGTGGGTGGTCGAGGAGCAGAGTGTTAGCCAAATCGATGGGGACTTCCAGGACTACAAGGGGGAAGTGTTGGAGGCCCTGAGCAAAGTCTTGATCAACTGACCCTGAGAGTGAGTTTTCCCTCCTGGAAGTCTCCGGAGAGCAAGGCTGACATGGCCTAGAAGTACCCTGTTGTCGCCTCTACTTGGAGGTCTGCCTCTGGCCTGCAGCTGACCCAGCAACCACTTGGGCACATGAAGGTAGAACATTGTCTTGACATAACCAGGATACCGCTTTGATTGCTTCCTTTGAAAGATTTGTGTGTTCCACTTTTCTTGAGAGAACTGAGCCGATCTTGCCCTCAACAGCCCTCTATACAAACAGAAGTGACCATCGTTATTGTGGGATTCCATCCATCCAAACTTAGGTAGCTTCTTGTCTTGTCAGAAGCCTGCCTCTGGTCTACCCTAAAGCTTCTGGCCTAGCTGCCCCCTTGGTTTTGAGTGGTGCTTTTCTTTTTTGATGGATTTAATGTTGACTTACTGATACAAACATCCATTTGGACCTCGGAGCTGGAGATGAATGTCTGACGCCTATGCTGTTATCCAGCCTAAGATTTGGTGCCTGTGGTCACTTCTTCTGGTTGGGGAGTTGAGGGCAGGAAAGGAAAGCTGCAGAACTCAAATTTCCCTTTTTAAGGGGAAGAAATAAAGGAAAGGAGTTGCTGCTGCCCTATTTTTTTAAAAATTGGTTTTTAATGAGGCTGGTGGATCACAAATTCAATGCCAGTCTGGGCAACTTAGCAAGACCTTATCTCAAAATAAAACACAATAAAAAAGGGTTGGAGGTATAGCTCAGTGGTAGAGCACTTGCCTAGGATGTGTGGTGCTGAGGGTTCAATCCCCATTACTTCCCAAAAAAGAAAGAGTTGGGTTCTGAATTGTTTAAATTGAATGCAAATTGAATACAGCCCCTTGCCCAGGTTTTAACCCAGCCCTGGGCCCTGTTTCCCAGCCCTCTTTACTAGGTCAGTGTGGAGTGCCATGGTCAAGGTCCATTCCAAGGCCCAGACTGGCCCTCCGGCAGGTGGTCCTGCTAGCACTTGCCTGTCTGCAACGGGTACTGGAGGATGGACATGGACAGGGGCAGCTGCTGTGGACCAACAGGGCTGCAGAGACAAGACTTCCTGCTGCTAACTGCTCCGGCTCTGGGGTCACCCCACCCTGGTGCTCCCGGCCTGCCAACTAAGGACAGCCTCAAGTTGTCCTTGTGCTACTACTGCCAGGAGCCAGCTGACACTCTGAAGGCCTGGCATGGTTTGCTGGAGATGCTTGGCAGCTTTGGAGCCTCTGTGACAGGGTCTGTGTCTCTCTGGGCTTGCCAGTGTCCCTGAGTGGGGCCAAGGTGGGGTCCCCAGCCTTGCAGGTGGCCCTGGACTGTTCCTCATTTGCCAAGTCAGTGCAGGTCAGGCTGTTCCCAACAGTGGCAGCCTCGTGACTCTATCTTGTTTTAACCTTAGGAACCCTGGTTCATCTGGAGGGCAGGACACAGGATACTGTTGTTGACTGTGTCCTGTCACTCTCAGATCTGAGACATTCCAATTTAGAGGACAGAAGTACGGGAAGATGGACACACCCCGGGATTCCCTGCCACAGAGCCCTCCCCAACTTGTGAACAGAGACATCCGCTTTAAGTGCTAGATAAGCAAATCAAGGCAAGAAGGAAGGAGGAAGCGGATGCATGTACGTGCAGGAGAAGCTTTCAGATGGAGCTCTATAGCCAGCACAGCAGATTCTGTCTGTGTCCTGCCTGTGGGTCATGCTGGCACAGCTGTCCTTGACCAGGGTGAGGGTAGATGAGCAGTCAGCAGTCATGGAGGCCTGGAGCCAGGTGCACGTCTGTGGACCAGGGTGAGGGTAGATGAGCAGTCAGCAGTCATGGAGGCCAGGACCGGGTGCAAGTCTGTGACCAGGGTGAGGGTAGATGAGCAGTCAGCAATCATGGAGGCCTGGAGCTGGGTGCAAGTCTGTGACAGGGTGAGGGTAGATGAGCAGTCAGCAGTCATGGAGGCCTGGTGCCAGTGCAAGTCTGTGGACCAGGGTGAGGATAGATGAGCAGTCAGCAGTCATGGAGGCCTGGAGCTGGGTGCAAGTTTGTGGACCAGGGTGATGGTAGATGTGCAGTAGTCATGTAGGCCTGGGGCGGGGTGTAAGTCTGTTACAGGCTGTGGCCTCACACTTTGCATGTGCAATTTGCAAGGAGCTGTGAATTTCAAGGCATCTGCCTGGCCCTTGATGTTTCTCAATATCCAAAACCAAGCTAAAAACCTGAAAACAAAGAGAGGGGCCTGTGTGGCTTGGAGGCCAAAGAGGCAGCACCTCTCAGTGGTTGTTGTGAGAAGAATGTAAGACCGTGCTGTCCTCAGCTTCTGGGAAAGTGACCTGACTATGGGAACAATCTCTGCGGCTGTCATCAAGGAAGAGATTATCCTGGATTAGGGTGGGCACTAAATCCCGAAGCTGGGGTCCACATGAGAGGAAGGAAAGGGAGTTTTGAGGCACACAGGGGTAAGAAGGCCATGTGAGAACATAGGTGGAGAAGGGGTCTCTGGCTTCAAGCCCAGCAATGCCGGGGAGATGGGGGTGGGGGATTTGGGACGCCCTGACTCTCCCCCAGAGCTCCAGAGCACCCTGCCAGCTGACGCCTTGATACTACACTTCCGGCCTCCATTCCACGAGGGAATGAATTCCTGTTGTGTATTGCATCTGGTTTGGGTCACTTATCACAGCAGCCCCAGGAAATTCCTTCCGCAGTCCTGAGAGGTCTGAAGTGATATTTTCAGTGTGTGTTCTTTCTTAAAGCTGTTTCTCCCAGGCCCATCTTCAAATTGCTGTATATTTCATTAGCTCACTCTGGCTGGCCCCGTAGGGGAAGGAGCGGGGGCCAAGTGCCCTGTGGCATGGGGCAGGGAGGGAGGTGGATGTGGTCCAAGATGGAAGCACTTTCTAAGCACCCCAAGCAGTGAGGCCCACTAGGTGGTAGACAAAAGGCTCCTGGCCTGGCCTTGAGGCCTCTAGGGGCATGTGGAGGTCTAGGGGCATGTGGTAGGATTTCCAGAGCCATCTCTTCAGCTCCTCTCCTGACTGGTATCACTAGCTGCATTGCTCTTGTAGCATTAGGCCCTGGTGGTGTTGGGAAGTTGTGGCCATTTCCTGATTGCTGATGGTGTTGCTGAGACTAAAGCAGCCTGATGACATGTGACACACCTCAGACCCTGGAGCCCCAGGAGCCCCTGTGTTTTTCTTGCTCCCTCAGGCATGCTAACAGGATCTTGGTTTGGCTGGGTAGAATAGAGCCCCCAACAACAGTGTCATAAATGCCAGCTGTTCTAGGCCTAGGTGGCAGTGGACACCTGGTACATGTTCTCATGGTCCAAGATGGAGCTCCTGCGATCAAAACCGGGCTCCCAGTATGGCAATGAAGGAAGGGTTGGGGACTCAAAATCATGCCACGAAATGTGCACACACCATCTCTATTCTGGCCTGCACTGAGGCTCTGAAAACTGTTGAAGGCCTACCCCAGTACCTGGGATTTGTCCTCATTTAGAGAGAGAGTCATGGCAGACATGATAGTTCAGATGAGGACACTAGGGTGCAGCTCATCCCAGACGATGGTATACTTCTAAGAGGACATTCGGACACAGAAGTGCACAGAGGATGACCATGCAAGGACACAGGGGAAAACAGCCCCTGCAAATCGAGGAGGACCAGTCCTGCAGCTCCTTGATCTAGGCCCTCCAGCCTCCAGAACCCCTGGGGCGAGGGACACCTGCCTAGCCCGAGGCATTTGTCACATTCATGGCCATGCAAACAATGCCTAGCTGCAGAGGGGGCTAGGGAAGGTAGTTTTTATCCTGGGGGCTGTGTGCTCACTAGGCCAGTTTGGTGGCTACAGGAGGAGACCCAGCAGGCATGTCTCCCCAGAATTCTGGGCTATGGCTGCTTCCTGCTCAGCGGGTCCTCTTGGTGGGATGCCTGTGGATGACACATGACTGAGTGCTCAGGAATGAAGCTGCTGCAGGGAGGCAGAGCTCCCGTGTGGCTCTCTGGCCATCTCCAGATGAACTGAGTCTGTCCAGCAAAGCATGTCTGTTGCTGTCTGCCCGTTGGTGGTGGCACTGCTGCTACTGTTTCTCAGTTTTGGTCCTCCCTTCCTCCTCTCTGTCCTCCTTTAGGGACACAGAGATGCCACCTGAACACTGCATTTCCCAACACACCTTCCAGCTCAGTCTCCCCAAGTGATGAAATTCTGGCTAAGGGGATGGGGGTGGAAGAGGCTAGGCTCCCTTCAGTTTGTATTTGTTTAGTGTTTTCCCTCCTCCTTTCTTTTTCCCTTTCCTCTGCCTGCAGTCTGGTGGATCATTTTCCTGGACCACAGAGGTGGGTGCCACCCGCTAGTGGGTGTTCCATAAGGGAGCAGCAAACTCTTCTCATTGAATTCACTCTGTTCCGAGGCTCATTTGCTAAGCAGCTTGGTGTCTGCCTCACACATCTGAGATGCAGCTTTCAGCTGGACCAACAGCTCCACATGTGGGCCGGCACTGAAGTGACCTGCTGCAGGAGGAAGGGCTGGACAGTGCCTTCTCTTAGGACCTCCAGCGAGTGAGCAAACAGTGGTCCCAGATTCTCCCCCCCACCCCACCCACTGTCCTTCAGGCTGGTGGGCAAGGGAGCTGGGGCGACCTGCGCTGGACATCCCCACCGTGCTGGTGTCTGAGGGGGCTGGAAGTTTGGCTTGGGGCTAGTTCAGGACCTGGCAACTGGGACCACTCATGAGAACTGCCTAGAGTGCTTAGAAGAGCCCAACACCCTGCCTGTTCCCTGCTGTTATGTTGGAACCGCTGGGGTGGGGGCTCGAGCCAGAAGCTCCAGCGGTCTGTGCCTCAGAGGAGAAGCACTTAGTTGGTTTGACAAGTAGAAAGTCCATTGCTCCATTTTCAGAATATAGTATTTAGCCTTAATTGGGATGCAAAATTCCAATCGCAGTCATTTTAACTCTGGCCCAGATCTTTGGTTTCCTCTATATAAAAAATGGCAAATAATGTGGATTGTAACCCCGAGCTCCTCCTATCAGAGCCGGGGGAGCCTTGCGTTAGGGATAAAAGCAGGTGGACTGCCCACCCAAGTGTGCCTGCTTCTTTGGCAGCATACCCTCTGCAGAAGTAAGCATCTGCCTTGCCGCCCCATATCCGAGCATGCGTTTGATTTCTTGTGGCACCTTGGTATTTCTAACAATTTTGGCACCCAATGCGAGGCTCTGTACATCGCCTAAGGGGTCATGGGGACACCCTCCTCAGAGGAGAATTGTCCTGCTACCTTGTTGCAATGGCCTTAAAGTGTGGCGATCCCTGAGGCCGACAACAGAGCCCAAATAAAAAGCAGACCAGGCAATGCTGGGAAGGGGCTATTCGTGAGGAGGAAGTGCTTGTTTGCTGGTTGGGACCTCACCGAGGTTGTGTGAGTGTCACTGAGAAACACAAGACCACACCCAGGAGGGCAGGCTGGGGGTTTGCCCAAGAGCACACGGGGGTGGGGCAGATGTACAAGAAAACTGTAATAAAGGGGAGTGGAGTACACGGGGGGAGACTCAGCTACAAGGACCTAAAAAGGGGAAATAAAAATCCTAGACCTAGGGGCTGGAGCGGTGGCTCAGTTGTTACAGCACTTGCCTGGAATGCACAAGGACACAGGTTCCAACCCTAGCACCGCATGCACAACTAAGTGTCTGAGCACTGAGGGTCACACTAAAAACAAAATACAATTGATTCTCTCCCTCCACTGTCCCCCCCTTTTTTATTTTTAGAAAGAGAGGGACAGTGAGAGAGAGAGAGAAAGAGAGAAACAATTTTTATTTAGTTTTTCATGTGGCTTTCCTTGCTCTAAGACTTCGTTTTGTACATGGACATGGTGCTGGGGTTTGAACCCACGTACTTGTGCATGCCAGGCAAGCACCGTAACCAGAGTCACCACTCCAGCCCTATTCCTCTTAAAAAAAAAAAAATCCTGGGCTGGAGCAGTGGCTCAGCGGTTACAGCGCTTGCCTAGCATGAGTAAGTACGCGGGTTTGAACCCCAGCACCACATACACAATGTGGAGCAATGAAAACATGAAAATCTAAATAAAATTAATTCTCTCTCTCCCTCTCTTTCTCACTGTTCCTCTCTGGAAAAAAAAAATCCTAGGCCTGGTGCAGGGAAGGACAATGGAAAGATCCCACATGTACAGATCTTTTCCCTGGAAGAGTCCTGAGCAGAAAGATAAGCAGTAGTAATGGTGGGGGTGGATCTGCCCCATGGAGGACGAGTGGACGCCTGAACCTCTGATTTCAGTGCCCACCATGGCTGGCAGACTCTGTTCCTATGTTCCCAACTGCACAGGCCCCTTTCACGTCTGGGCTGTACTGTGAAAATCTGTGACACCTTTTCCACCCTCCCACCTCCCCCAGTGCCTCTCCAGCTGCTCTGTGCTTACTCGTTCCAAGCTCCTGGCTCCTGCTAAGTCACTATAGCCATCGTGTCCCTCTGGGCACCATCATGACTATCTATTGGGACCTCATCAGCCATAATGACATGTTCTACAACATTTACAAGATCTGGGAAATCTCGGACCAGCTGTGTCTGGAGTTGGTGGGCAGGGTGGCCAGTAGGATGGAGGGCAACATTGGTGACTCGCTCATCAGTGGAAATGCCTCTGCTGAAGGGCCTGGGGTGAAGCTCCCAAAAGCACAGTGACCACTGGTTGCAGAGAACCCGCTTCACAGAAGAAGCATGCGAAGCATGTCACATGTCACAGGAAATCAATCGAAGGCAAACTTGAAGAACAGAGGCCAGAGAGCCAAGCCTTTAGTGACAGGGGCTGCAGAACTAGTTCCAAAACCCACCAGTTCTTCATTGGTGAAAACACAAATCCAGATGGCCTGGTCACTCTCCTGCACTACCATGAGTGTGCTGTGACACCGTGTGTGGTCTTCTTTTTTTTTTTTTCAGGGCTGAGGACTGAACTCGGGGCCTTGTGAATGCTAGGCAAGCGCTCTGCCACTGAACTAAATTCCCAACCCCTGTGTGTGGTCTTCTTCTTCTTTTTTTTTTTTTTTAAAGAGAGAGGGACAGTGAGAGAGACAGAGAAAGAGAGAAACAACTTTATTTAGTTTTTCACATGGCCTTAGTTGCTCCAACATTCAGTTGTGTACGTGGTGCTGGGGTTTGAACCCGGTTCCTCGTGCTTGCCAGGCAAGCGCCGAAACCACTGAGCCACCGCTCCAGCCCGTGTGTGGTCTTCTTAAAGGATGATTTGAAGTGGACAAATTGGGTAGTTTCTTTGGATCTATCATCTTTCATTATTACTGGCTGCTCCTTTCATTCACACGGTTTGCTAGGTGGCCAGCCAATCAGAGTGTTGGTTTCTATAAAATGTTTAAAGTGCAATGTTCATTGCTTCTAAGGATTTTTTTTTGGGGGGGCATCTAGGAATAACTGACTTAAAGTGTCAACTAGACTTGTTTGATACCTTGGTTTTCATGGGTAACCTAAGTTAGGTTGATTAATTTTAGTGTTCATAAATGAACTTGTTACAAGAGACATCTGATTAATTTGCAAAGCTGAAATACTAAAATATTAAATAAGTATAAACTCAAGTACTCTTGCCTTCTTGGATTGCATAGGGTAACATATATTTGGGTTGGGGCTAGAGTGGTGGCTCAGCAGTTTTGGTGCTTGCCTGGCATGCAGGTTGGAACCCCAGCACCATGTACACAACAAAGTGTCAGAGCAACAACAGCCACATGAAAAAGTAAATAAAATTGATTCTCTCTCTCTTTCTCTCCCTGTGTCCCTCTCTCTCTTAAAAAAGATTTATGATGGGGCTGGAGCGGTGGCTCAGCGGTTTCGGTGCTTGCCTGGCAAGCACGAGGACCCGGGTTCAAACCCCAGCACCACGTACACAACTGAGTGTTGGAGCAACACAGGTCATGTGAAAAACTAAATAAAGTTGTTTCTCTCTTTCTCTGTCTCTCTTGCTGTCCTTCTCTCTTTAAAAAATAAAAAAAAGATTTATGATTATAAAAATTATGTTTTTGGTTAAAAGCCATTATAAAAATTGAATATGTTTTTGGTCTTGTTAATTTCATGTTGTATTTTCCTTGTAAAACTTTATAACTGTTGCCTGTTAATGTTTTGCAGAAGCACTGTTTCTAATAAAACAACCTTAGTTACTTTGAGACAATAAGTCATCACCTACAGGACAGACAGGAATATAAGACTGACTTCCAGTACTAATACTCACACCCATTAAA